>APFE030072707.1:1678-17279 GCA_000404065.3 Pinus taeda
GGCTTTGATTATATTGTGACCCCTTAGACTCTTATATATAGAAAGGAGGTCTTTTCATTTGAATCATCCAAGAATTGTTCGTTTGTGTAATGTAAAGGAGGTTGCCCCCTTGAAGAGGCTGAATTCTAAGGCGTTGATCTCTCTTTTCTATCTTTTTGTGATCTGGTTTCATAACATTGATACAGGAGAAACTGTGATCAAAGTTATGAGAACTCCAAACAACTTATACATACTCAAAGGAGGAAAACAATAGTGCTATCTAAGAAAAAATGGTGAACACTGGCTATGGCACAAAAGATTGGGGCATCTAAGCTTCTCTCAAATAAGAAACGCATGCAGATTCCAAGTTGTTCGTAATCTTCTATGTCAGCATTCCAGAAAATACAATATGAAAATCATGTCAATTTGGTAAGCAAACCATATCACACTTCCCTAAAAAGGAAGGATTAGCTAGTAAGCCTCTTGAACTTGTTCATACTATTTTATGTGGACCATCAAGGAAAAAGTCACCTCATGGAGAAAAATACTTTATATTGTTCATTGATGATTTTGCCAGAATGTGTTGGATAGGACTTATAAAGCATAAAGATGAAGAATTTGAAAAATTCAAAGCCTTCAAAGCTTTGGTTGAAAATCAATCAGATTGCAAAATCAAATGCCTCAGATATGATCGAGGAGGGGAATTTACCTCTGATGAATTCTTTGACTTTTGTGAAGAACATGGAATAAAAAGGCAATTTTCCACTGCAAGGACTCCTTATAAAAATGGATTGGTAGAAAGGATGAACAGAACTATTCAACAAATGGGTCATGCTATGCTAGACGAGTTTGGAACTCCTGCAACCTTCTCAGGTGAAGCTGCATTTGCTGTTGTCACTATCCTCAACCATGGAAATGTTCGAGTAAGCAGCACTCAAACTCCACATGAACTTTGGTATGGTAAGACTCCTACTGTAAAATACTTCAAAGTTTTTGGAAGAAAATGTTACATCAAAAGGATTGATGAAAAACTTGGTAAGTTTGAACTCAGAGCAGATGAAGGTATTCTCCTTGGTTACTCTTCCTAAAGTAAAGGATATAAATGTTATAATAAAAGACTTGGGAAAATTATTGAAAGTATTGATGTTGTGGTTGACGAAGCATGCAAAAATCCAAAGCAAATAAAAACCGGAGATTATGAAGAACATGAGGATTATCCTCCCACATCAAATTAGAGTAATTCTGAAGAAGAAACCAATGAAGCACCATAAGGAGAGATAACGGTAGAAGAAAAGACTCTATCCAGGTATGTTGAGAAAAATCATCCAGAGACTCAAATTTTGGAATAGAAAGAGGTAGGTGTGCAGACAAAAAGAACTATTACAGAAGCTTCAAGTTATCTAGCATTGATATGCTCCACTGAACCTAAAAATATAAATGAAGCATGCAAAGATGAATGTTGGGTCAAGGCCATGAATGAAGAACTTGAGAAAATTGAAAAGAATAATACTTGGGAATTAGTTCCTAGACTTCATGATAATAATATCATAGGAACTAAATGGATATTAAAAAACAAGCTGAATGAAAATGGAGAAGTTATTAGAAGCAAGGCCAGACTTGTTTGTAAAGGATATGCTCAATAAGAAGGTATAGATTTTCAAGAAACTTTTGCACCTGTTGCTAGACTTGAAGCCATAAGAATGTTTCTTGCTCTTTCTAGTTTTTAGAAATTCAAAGTATACCAAATGGATGTAAAATCTACCTTTCTTAATGGAGACTTAGAAGAAGTCTATATTGAGCAACCAGACACATTCATTCTTGGAAATGATGCAAAACTTGTATGCAGAATCAGAAAGGCTCTCTATGGTCTAAAACAAGATCCAACGGCTTGGTATTATCGTCTTGACAAATATCTCCATCAATAAGGTTTTTCAAAAGGATCAGCTAATAGCAATCTATATACAAAGATTGAAAATAATAAATTGCTAATACTTGTTGTGTATGTTGATGATATCATTTTTGGTAGCAATGAAGAAGCCATGAGTCGGAATTTTGCTTCGGTAATGCAACAAGAATTTGAAATGTCCCTGCTTGGTGGGCTTACATATTTTCTTGGTCTACAAGTTCAACAAAATAAAGATTGTATTTTTCTATCATAAACCAATTATCTCAAACAGATCTTGAAAAAATACGTCATGGAAGATTCTAAACCAGTATGTATCCCAATGGTAACAGGATGCAGTCTTAGCTCAAATGCTCAATTAGCAGCAGCACATCAACCAACATACAGATCCATGATTGGTAGTCTGCTTTATCTAACAGGTACCTGACCAGACATCATGCATGTAGTAGGAATAGTTGGAAGATTCCAAGAAAATCCAAAGGAATCGTACCTTCAGGCAGACAAAAGGATTTTCAAATATCTTCAAGGAACACAAAATTTTGGTTTATGGTATCCTAGAGATACAGATCTTACACTTCATGCATATACAGATACAGATTGGGCACAAAGTGTTGATGATATAAAAAGCACTAGTGGTGGTGCATTCTATATGGGTTCCATATTAGTGTCTTGGTTTAGCAAGAAAGAAAGTTCAATTGCATTATCTACAGCTAAAGCAGAATATGTGGTTGCTGCATCTTGTTGCACACAACTCCTTTGGATGATGCAAACATTGCAAGACATTCAGATCACATGTAATCCACCCATCTCCATTCTATGTGATAATACAAGTGCCATCAGTATTTCAAAGAATCCAGTCATGCATTCCAAGAGCAAGCACATACCCATCAAATATCATTTTCTACTTGAACAAGTGCTTGAACTTAAGGTCAAATTGGAGTATGTTCCCTCCAAAGAACATGGTTGCTAGTCTGGATGCTGATTGACAGATGCTGCTAATGATAGTTGCTGATAACTATCATGGTCTTGTTTCAAATATTTGGTCTCCGTTATATATTTCATGTATATCTTTTAATAAAAAGGTCATGAAACGACATATTTTGTTACCCCACTATGCATGGGATGAAAGATGTAATGTTCTTCTTTTGACATGTATAAACAATTGGTATATCCCCACTTGGTTGGGTGGATGAGTCAAACTTGGTATATCACTACTTGGTTAGGAGATGGATGTATGTATGAGTCATTGGTGATAGGAAGGTCATTTATGATGTATGTATAGATTCATGTTCTTCTTTTAGAACATATTTTTGCAGACCTTGCTTATATTCAGTGGGAGCATGGACTCAATCATGGAGCTCAATCAACACACTTCAGCATATCAGAGAATTCAGCATGTACTCAGGGGGAGCATAACCCTTTGCCCTTGATGACAAAGGGGGAGAGTGACTTGGGGTTGCCATCAAGTCCAAAGGGGGATATTGTTGGCATTATGATACAGATTTGGCACTATGACACAGAGGTTGTCCTTGATGGCAACTAACTCAGATAACAGATCACACTTCAGCAGGTTAAAAACACAGAGTTACAGATCAGACTTCATATAATGAGGAAAGAGAGGTATACGCAGGTTAACCTTGACAAAGTAGCATATACACGGAGGTTAACAAACCAAAAGGAGCATATACGTACACACGCACTTTCATAGAATGAAAGGTGCGTATATCTTGGAACATTAAGTTTTGGTCCAAGGTATTTTGTCCACGGTATTTTGGTCCATGGTATTTTGATCCATGGTATTGGTCCAAGATATATGGTCCGAGGTATTTGGTCTAAGGTATTGGTCCTAAGGGGTTTGGGTCCATGGTATTGAGTAAGGCCTAAGACTATAAAAGGAGGAGAAGATCATTAGGCAATGGAACTCAAGTATTGAATATCTGATGAAGAGCAAGATCTAGTATACATGTTATTGGGTTATGGTGCATAATTGGATCTGAACCAAGGATGAATCTTAGCACTTGATGAAGGATAAGATCTAATGATGGGTCAAGATCTTAAAGCTTGAAGTGAAGTTTCTTTATGTGGTTTTATCATTTATCTGAATAACTAGCACATGTTGTAGTCTGTAAATATGATAATCTAGGTACAACTCAAGTCTGGAATTGTTGTAATGTTTAAATCATCATTTTAGATCTGTACGCAGGTTCACTTTAGAAAATGCGCGTATACATGCTGGTTCTACATATCAAATCAACATATACATCTTAAATTTGATTTGCATATCTGTACACAGGTTCGCCTTGAGAAAAGAGTGTATGCACGTAGGTTCGACACATGGAAGTAGTGTATACCTCATAAAATATGTTTTAGCTGCTTCTGTTTGTTGTTGCAGTGTTCTAGGTTCTGGCTTGGGTTTTAGTTACTGTATTTTGGTTAAAGCATTCTAAAAGATCAGATTGAAGGGTTGTCAAAGTGATTGATTTATTTAGTTGTGGTTGGTGCAAAGGAGATTGGTTGATGCAGATATATTTGATGGTTGAATGTTGTTATTGATGGATCCAATCTGAAAATGTATGAGACGTGGTCCCGGGAAGAAAAGAGAAGGTTGTATCCTTCTATAGGCTTGCACCTATGTACTAGTAAACATATCAGTTAGTACAAGAGCTAGGGGGTTGTAGCTCCCTTCCAGGAGAAGCTAGAGAATGAGCGAAGGTTGTAGCCTTCTGCAGGTAGAAGCCTACGTACTGGTATAAGACTGCACCAGTACAAAAATTGTAAAAAGAAGTTTCTTACTAAAAGGAAGATAGAGACGATTGCAACAGCTGGTTTTCACCCACATTGGTTTTTTAGCTTATTTCTTGAGTTCATCTGTGTGATTGTCTGTTCTATTTTTACTGCACCTAGTTACTGTTTATATGGTTTTGATGCACTAATTAAAGATCAACATATGATGAATTAACTGAATCATAAGTTTGTAGGATATACACTAGTTGCCTTAATCATAGTTGCGTATACACGCGAGTTCCATTAACTGAATTGGCGTATATGAATCTGATTATGGAAATGAAAAATTATTGACTTGCTAGTATTGATTCACCCCCCTCTCAGTATTATTTCCAACAAAAATATTTTTTATTTTGGGAGTAATAAGGGTGAAGATTAGGATTACTTTTCTAATAAGGTTGATGTTCTTAAAACTTTTAGTAAGGTGTGAGGGCATATTTTGTAATTTTGGAGTTATAAATATTTTGTATTTGGAGTGATAAGTGAATATTTTTTAGAGGGAAGCTCATTGTTGTATTTTGAAGAAAGATTTTTAGCAGAGTGTACTTTTATTTTTTAAGACAAGGGGTTGTGTGAGCGTGTCATTCTCATTGTTTGCGAAATTTCATTCACGATGTTGTGAAGGTGAAGGTTGATGTAATTCACTACTTAATAAAAACATATCTTTTTGGTGGTGTTTGTGTTCTAGACTGCCCGAAATTGAATAAGGGAATCTTAGGTACATTGTGTGCAATGAATGTGTGTGCATCACTTGTATTCAAATTCTCAAAATTCTATATTTATTATGCTTAAACAAAACAACTACATGCACATAAGAAAGTTTACATATACAAGTCATCGATCAAGCTGCTCAAATCAAAGCTCCCATAATCAATTAAGTTCATAAGCACAAAGCATCACATCATCGACTTGATAAAAGTAATATTTTTTCAAGAACATTTCACAACAACTAATTCATGCCATCAAGTTAAGGATGTTACAAATCAAGCACTTCAAGCCTAACGACATCAACAACACTTTTGTTTCACTTGCAAATCAACCTATTTTAACTGAATTGTACGGGTGCATTCTCGGTTGTAGCCGACACCATAATTTGAATTGTTCCATAATTTGAATTGTTACAGTGAATACATTAAGTCAAGTAAGTCTTCAATGGAGTCATCTAATTTAACTTGTCATTTGTCTCTTGGGTGCATTTTCGACAGTGTTTGACACCCTTCCTTTTTTAATCAGCACATTCAGTGAATACATTCAAGAAAGCACAAAGTGTCAATAATTAATCAAGCAAGTTCAAGCAAGCCGTATGACAAGAAATTATCATCAAACAAGTGTATTCTATTCCTCAAGTGAGCAATAAACAACAAAGAAAGCGAGCGTGTCATTCAAACACCAAAGCAATCGAGCGTGTCAATTAAATAACCAAGCAAGCGAGCGTGTCAAATCAAGTGCGAAAGTTCAAAGCACGAAATCTACAACAAACAAGCCAGTGTGAAGTTGATTGAAGCATTCATAAATTTTGAGTGAAACATTCAAGGAAAGCGATTTTCATCAAGCGAGCATGACATCAAGAGTTCAAACAACCAATTTATAAAACTCTACCAAGTAAATCATCAACAATAAACAATAGTACAAGCGAGCCTGAATTCAAAGTGAGCAAGTTAACATCGTGACACACATTCAACTGTCCCAAATCCTTAACAATTTGATTTTATCATCAACTGGTGACATGGTGAACATCAGCAAAACAACTCTTGTTGATATTCAAGTGCATATTCAACATGCACATGAAACGATTGAGTTCCTTCAACTGGAGTCGCAATTGCAGAGAAATGGGCTGCAAGAGAAGCGTGTTGCTTCCAAGTCTTTGACCAATCCAGAGACAGCTGATCGTTTGACTTTATTCATCCAACCAACTTCAAGTGTTGAAGTTGTTCCAGTTCAACTTTCTTCCAAACCCATCATCAAGCCATGGGAAGAAATTCAAAGTAATTGAAAGTGACGTAGCTTAGGATATGTCAAAGATAACGACAACTTACATATCCCTGATTATTCAAATCCCATTAAGTTCGTCAGTGTCAGATTACTTGAACAAATCACCTCAGCATGTTCTCAGCAACTTGCAGACCGACGTCAATGCACACAAACTCAAGTTCCAAACAAACCGAAATGTTCACATTGTCAAAGAAATGGTCATATGGAAAATCAATGTTTTGATCTCCATCCTTCTAGCCATTGCGACAAGTCAAATCATAAATCCGAGAAATACTGCAACCAACGACAGCCAGCCAGATTGAAGATAAATTATTCATGGATTGATCCCTGGGAATGGTCATCCACAATCAAAATATTGTATAAGTTTTACAGTTGAATTCACTCACACATAATGCAACCAATAGTAAAAATGAAGATGGTACAATCATGCAGTTGAAAGGGGGAGTACAACAGTGAAGCACTCCTACACCTACAGGGGGAAGTTCAGATATAATTTGGAGTAGATTGCCTCTCCTTTCAGCTGATAAAGGGGGGAAATGTCAATGAAATTAACAAGTGGTTGTCAGAATGAAAGTCTCGACAACATCAGCGAAGTAGCCAGTGGGTATTTTCATCAGCCAATGGGCGATCATCATCAACAAATATGCCAGTGGGTATTCATAAAATTGTCTCAGTGGACACCAGATGTTGTTTTCGAGCAAAGGACAGTTGGATCCTTTTGTGGCTTGGCATGTGATGGAGTTGTCAAGCGACATTGAGAGATGAATTAGACATGCAAATGACTCATGGTCTCTTCATATTCCAATTTCTTCAGCATCCAGCTTTGGCGCTTTTTCACACAAACGTTTTTTGAGGATCAGCTTGAGAACTTGGAAGATGGTTCCTTGTTCGTTTTGGATTTATCATTGAGGGGAGTAATGTTAGCCTCACTCTCTTAAAAATCAATAATAAATCCAATTATTAAATTAAATAAATAAAATCATGAGAATTCCTCAACCTAAGGAGTCTAGTTTGGAGGAGAGATTCTCTCCAACTAGCTCTCTTAAATTAGCGTGTAAGTTCAGAAATTGTCTCAACCAAGTGAGTCTAAGATACACACACTATCTTAAGACCACTTATTCATGTATTTAAATGTATTATTAAATTTTTTGAATAATGTGAATTACATGAGCATGAGAGACCACATGATGGCTCTTTGCCTTTTCCGCCAGTTTAATTTTTGTGTATTAATTTGTTGTGCATATGGTTGTATGGCTTTGTGATTCTTCTTCACAACTAAAACCGATTTGATATGTAGTACTATAATGAAGGCTTTCCAATAACGATTAGGGAATTTGATGTGAGAAAGTTGTGGAATGATGACGTGAAATGAATGGTTGAGCTCAAGAGGTTAGGTGCAATCAGGGTTGGAATTTGACTCTGACTGACATTGCGCGTTAGAGGCCATTTTAAACTCAAAATAAGTTTAAATTTCTTAAGTGACCGTTTTGGATGATGTTTTTGGAAAGGTGCAGAACTTATTTTTGACTTTTTACTTTGGTCACAAAATGTTATTAATACCTTATGATCAGGCACCTTTCCATGAGCTAAAGTTTCCTTTCACTTCCAACTTGGAACAAATGAAGTACTGTAAATTTGAACAAATATGCTGTTATAAAACGTAGCTTTTAAATATAAAATGTTTTCCTTATTTGCACTCTAATTTTATCTTCAAAATTACACAAATTTCTGTTTATTTTATTCTTAGAATTATAACTTTAATAACCAACCAAGAAATTGCCATTTGTGTATGTATTTTTAATTCCCATTTGAATTAATTTTAGTTATATTAAACTTTCAATTTTATGGTTGATTGGCAAAGAATTAAAAGAAATACAAATCATCGATATAGCGAAACAATTCCTTGAAAGCACATGTAGCTCTTTGTAGGGAACACAAATATGTGTGTTTTGGTATAATCCTTAGAAGCTATGTGATTTTCCAATAGCTTGAATACCAAATTTAAGTATGTAATGACTCTCCCATACTTTCATTGCGAGCTTCTTTTGATCAACGATAAACTTTATATAAATAAATTGGTTTGCATTTACACTTTATAAAGAGACAACACTCTTAACAATTTCTATATAAATCAATTCCTTTACATTTTATGAAACACATTTTCAATCCAAACTTTATACATCACCAAATATTTCCAACTTACAGTTACTTCCAAAATACTTGTTAACATTGGTGCAACTCGTTAACATTCATAACATTCATTCCGTAAAATGATTTAATTGACTTGTCTATTAAAACCCAATAACATATTATTGTTCACATGGTTTTAGTAATTTGGTTTTTCCTGTTGGACAAAAAAAGGTTTTCTCCGAAGCTTTCTCATGTTACACGCGAGGGTGGTCAAATTTCAATTTAAATTTTAGTTTTGGTAATTAATTTGATTTATTTATATTTCAATTTTAATTTTAATTTTGTAATGAAAATTGATAAAGTAGCGTGATTTAGAAGTTTTTTTTCAATGACCTTTTAAAACTTGCGGAAATGGTTATTAGATTTTTTACTACTAACATATATACTATGATAACTCTTACCTTATAGGTGGTTTGGCACCGAAAGGAACAATAATTTTAATATGAATTGATTCTATTAATTAATAATTGTTACTACAAATTTTATAATCAATATTACCAAGTGGTTTGTAATTAGTCTATAACCTAATCAAATGACCTAATTTTAATTAATTTTGTGTAAACAAATTGTTATTTTATCTTATTTCTTTTTAACTAAATTATGATTTGTATAATATTTGTAGGCTAACTAAAAGTAGAAATGGAGTTGAGGAACACAATTGTAAACACTATAATAATGAAGATATTTTACCTTGGAAATATTTTTGACAAAACCATCTAGAAATGGCCTTTGTTTGGCTCTTCTTATGCTTTAGGAATTATTACAAAATAGAAACTATAAACTTGTAGATAAATATTTTGTGTATTTTTACTCTTAAGCTTTACATTCTTAGTATTTCCCTATCTTCTTTCGTGCCATTACTATTGCAAGCTTTGAATTTTCCATGGGTAAATCTATTTCGACCATTTTTCACCTTTGATTGATTTGATTCCTTGTTCATGCAACTTGAGGTGCATGTGAGTGCACCATGCTAATTGAACAGAGCATCGTAGTGAATTCAAATGTGGATACACATATAAACAAAAACATATTTTTATTCAAGTATGAATTAAAATACATCTAACTTGTGCAAAAGCAACTATAGCATAAGAACAGACAATCACAAAAAATGGACTTGAGACCATTCAACAAAGGAAATTACTTAGGTTCCTTAAATATATGTTCACAAAAATAAGTGATCAATAAGCACCTAGTCTACAGAGATTTTATATCAAATAATGGCACACACACACACACACACACACACATATAAAGTGGATATAGATATGCCCACAACACAACAAATTTCGCTTGGTTTGAAAAGTTTTATTTGTGATGAGATCTGATCATGTGCTCAATTTAGTATGATTGAATTCCCATAATAGTCACCTAGAGGTTCATTAGTTCACCTTCATGACAAGGAGAGAAACGTACATATTTCATACTCCTTGGAAGGAATGTCATTCAATAACTCATAATTCATTCATTTGATTAGGGTAAGTTGGATTAGAATCCAACTCAAAATAGTTTCCTTGAAATCCAATGAATATGCATCTATTTATTATGCAAACATCATTTAAAACCCCACATGAAGGAAACAATCAATCAATCCATAATTGTGCCAGTGCATCATCAAACATACGTAGCCAAAATCACAAAATTCTGTCCTTGTCATAAAGAATTTGGACCACAATCTTGCATGTTGCCACTTTCTCTCCTTAAGTGTGTTGGCTACCCACCCTTATTGGATTGTTTGATTCGTGGGCCTGTAATAGTTTCACCGATTCACCACTCACTTATGAAAGTTATCATATGTCACAATGTCACCTATGGAACAATGAAAGTGTCACTTCAATTACACTTCAACTACAGTCTTCTGAAACAATAGTCTACACCAGATCTCCAGTAACCCAACATATCACTTAAAATCTCTAAAGGGTTTGGCTCATGAAGAACAACATCTATTGCCACTGATGAAATATTAAAACCTTTTTACTACATTGTGGTTGCTTGACTAGAAACTCTCTACCTCATAACCCCACATTGATTCCATGTGATTATGATCATGGAGAGGATGTAGAGGATAGCCCATCTTATAGTTTTACTTTTTTGGTAATATTATATGTCCCATAAGGTCTCCTTAGTGATATCTAATATATACAAATGATATGGCATGTCTAGGTCAAAGAAATTTGATTTCAACGTTATAGAGATTTTATTGTGAGTGTTCGATACATTTTCAAACCAATTTTCATAATTCAATAAGTCATTTGTGTGTTATGGTTATTTTTTTTCTTATGATAAATATGTCAAATTTTTTAACATAACTGTGTTATGAAGGGTAATTTTTTAATAAAACTTTTATTGGTGAAAAGTTAATTTAGTATAGGGGTTTTCGCAGTGTAATACATTAGATATCATTTTTTGGGATTCAATTGCGTTGACTAAATCATTCATGTATGACCATTTCCATGAGAAGTAGTCATAACAGACTAATTTCTCATGGTTTTTAAATAGTTCACTCTGCACTCATTGCATCGGGTGATGCTCACAAGGGTGAAGAAGTGGGATTGAAACTAGTGAAATGAATCACATAGCATCAATCATCACTTTCGGCGCTTGCACCTAGTAACCAGGGCTTCCCAGAATGTCACCCATCCCAAATGACCTCTGGCTCAAGTGCGCTTAACTATGGAGTTTTCTCCACAATCAAGCCCAGTTAGCTTGCTACCCAATTTGCAAAACCTTAGCAAGTATTGTGCCTCATGAACCATTCAAGTAGAGTTCCCTTCACTATTTTGAATTTAAGTATAGGGGTGTTCGTAGTGCAATACATTAGATATCATTTTTTTGTGAATCAACTGCGTTGAGTAAGTCATTCATGTATGAACATTTCTATGGGAGGTAGTCGTAACTGACTAATTTCTGATGGTTTTTGAATACTTCACTTAGCACTCATTGCATCGGGTGAAAGGATAGTTTATTATCACAACATCAATCGTGAAGGGAAATTTTTTAAACATAACGTTTCTTGAAGGGAATTATAACGACCTAAAACATTAAAAAAAAAAAGTATGGCGGGGAAAGATGAATCCAGATTCCAACCCTGGGTGCAATACATTTGGCTTCAATTATTAAAAATGTTTGCAAATTATTCTTTGCGATGCTTTATATGAGGTTTTATATTTATTTTGTATTCTAAATTGGGAAGAGCATGAAGAATATTCACAGATTATTAAATTCAATCTAGTTTATTTATATAATTTAGTAAGAAATTTATATCCTAGAAAATAGGTTTTGATTTAACTGGATCATTTATATAAATGAAATGTCGTGGTAAACACTTATAAGTACTTATATAAATAAATGTTCACAAGTATAATTCAATAAACATCAAAACATTTACATCATGATCTCACTTTGTTATAATTGAAAAAAATAAAAATACTTAATTAAATTATTGTTATTGTTATTGTTATTCTTATTAAAAAAAGAATTATCCCAATGGGGTAAAAAGCAACGAAATAAATGGGGCTACGCATTAAAGGAGGCCTCTCTATGTGGGAGGTCAAGGAGCCTTAGGAAATGTATTTCATACTAGTACGCTATATGGCATGCTCTTTGTTTCAAGTTTTTGGTTTTACCTCGATATTTCTTCCTCTAGCTCTTGTCTCTACCCACCATGGAACTCGAGTCTCACCTAGTTACATGGGTGGGTTGTCTTCCATATTTTTAGATTAGTTCCCAT
Organism: Pinus taeda; assembly: GCA_000404065.3. Lineage (NCBI taxonomy): Eukaryota > Viridiplantae > Streptophyta > Pinopsida > Pinales > Pinaceae > Pinus > Pinus taeda. The sequence goes on from APFE030072707.1 coordinate 14,254, forward strand.
CACCCCCGCCATACTATTAGCTCTTTCAAAAGTGGATAGAATTTTCCCTCACTCCATGCTAGTGCAACCTAGCTAGAAATTTGTAATGGCTTCCCCATTTCATGGTCGCCTCATGCATGTCTACTCTCACCTCATTCTAAGTCCATGTGATGTCTTACTTCTTCCAACAACCATGACATGCCAAAGATCTTATTGTAGGTGTGGTAGTGGAGGTTGTGGAACCTTAGGGTGTTTCAAGGCGTGTCTTCTTACAAATCCCTCAACCCATAGCTTTCATATAACAACCTTAGGTTATGCTTCCATGCAAATAAATAACATATAGACATTATAATGGCAAAAATCACACCAAGGTCATGGGACACATGTTCCAAGCTAAATGGAGGGGAAAACATTATATAGAAATCCACTTGTGGTTTATTATTAGATATGGAAATTGGAAATGGCATTGGAAAAGGGAATAAATGTCAATTTAATATAAGAAACAAAGGAAAATAAGAGAAAAGGAAGATAAAGAGACAAGACTGTGCATGCAAGGGAAAATAAAGTAGAATCAAAAGGAAAGAAAAGGATAAAGGAGAGAGAATTAATTCATTCATTCAGTTTTTGAATGATAGCAAGAGGAGAGAGAATTTGGACAAACACAATTAAGGAAGAAAATAAGGAATAGACAAGCTTGACAACCTCCACTTTTTGTTTCTCAGTCACATATTGGTGCCAAGCTTGGCACTGTGTGATGGTGTCCCCAAATTTCTTAATGATGTCTTTCCGTTGGGTTGTGTTATATTCTTTCCATGACTAGTATGCGTAGTTAATCGAGGGTTTAGAGGGCAGGTGGAGCCCCTGCTTCGTTGCATTGATTACGCAGTGGGGGGGTGATATCCCCCCCTATCGAAGGGGTTAAGGGGGCGGGTAGCCCCCCTAAACAAGGTCTAGGGTAGAACCTCGGGGAAATTTTTTTTGGACCCTATATTAGGTTGGGTAGACCTACCTATGGTTTTCTGCATGGTTTTCACACATGGTTTTGGACGCGATAGTTTTCAGTCCATGGTTTTGAACGCAATGGTTTTTGGTCCATGGTATTAGATGCTTCGGCATGTATAAATATGTATTGTAACATTGAAATGAACATAATGAAAAATCAAGCTGGTAGTCCCGGTTTTGGGATCCAGGGGAAAATCTTTGTGTGTATGTGTTTTATGTGTTATGCTCTTGTATTGTTTATTTTCTGTGTTTTAGAATTCATATGCAGGTAATTTCTGTATGGGGTTAAAACCTACATTCGGTATCAGAGTTGTTTTGGCTTCAAGGGGACACCTTTATTGTCGAGGGGTTTTGCTCGGGGCTGTGGTAGACCCTGTTTAGTGGGAGATTTGTGGGATTGATTCTGGTGGTGAAAGAAGATGGTGAGCAGTGGAAAGATAGAGATCAAGAAATTTAATGGTCAGAGTTTTGAGTTTTGGAAACTCAAGATGGATGATCTGTTGATGGATAAAGATAAATGGATCGTGGTAGATCCGAGTACTAAACCAACGGGAGTGTCCGATGAAGAATGGAAGAATTTGGATCGGAAGGAAGCTGAGCACAAGACGATTGTGTGTCTCAGATTTAGTATTGCTGAATGTATCAGGGGAAGCTACGGCTAAGGCTTTGTGGGACAAGTTAGGGACTTTGTACCAATCTAAGTCTTTGGTGAATAAACTGTTCCTACAGAAAAGTGTTTCTAACCTAAGGACAAAAGATGGAGACTCGGTGACAGAGCATCTGAACGCATTTAATATTATGGTAAGTCAGTTATTATTTGTTGATATTAAAATTTTAGATGAAGATAAGTGCATCAATTTGTTGTGTTCTCTACCAGATTCATCAGATAGTCTAGTTATTGCATTAGGTAGCCATGCAATTGCCTTGCAATTTTCTGGTGGAGGAGATCAGACGAAAAAATATGGAGATCCAAAATGGCGATACCTTGTCTACACGAGGACGGTCCCCAATAAAAAAAAAAAAGTCATCCAGTGGGAGATCTAAATCTAGAGGGAGATCTAAATCTCTGGGAAAACCTGTAAAGGTGGTGGCTGGAAATGTGGAAAGGAGGGGAACTACAAAAGGCACTATAAATCTAAAGCTCATGACAAAGGAAAGGGATCTGATGATGCTCCTTCTGCATAGGTGAAAAACACCTCAGATGAAGGTGGGGATGTGTACTTGGCTTCTTCAAGTAGACGTGTATATCATGAGGCATGGTTGATTGAATCAAGTGCATCCTTTCACTTCACTCCCCATAGAGAGTGGTTCTATGAGTATGAGAAATATGATGGTGGTGATATCTTCTTGGGGGATGATAGGAAGGCTAGAATTGTTGGTTGCTGAAAAGTAAAGTTGAATTTTCAAGGTGGAAGGGTTAGAACACTTTCGAGTGTTCTGCATATTTCTGCATTGGCCAAAAATTTGATTTGCGTAAGGAAGCTTGATGATGCAGGTGTAAAAATAGTGTTGGAGAAGGATACCTACAAGATGGTTTGGGAAGCACTGGTATTCATGCAAGGAGTTCGGATTGGAACTTTGTACAAGCTGCAAGGTATCATTGTTGTTGATGGGTGCAACAGTTTTGTGGTTCTTGAAAGTGGAGCAGAAAATCTAGTGGTCTCTTGAGAGAAGACCATGTTGTGGCATCAAAGGCTTGGACATATTGGAGAGATGGGCCTTCGAATACTTCATGGTAAAGGGATGGTAGAAGGTATGAGTAATAGCTCTCTAGATTTTGATTTCTGTGAAAATTGTGTATATGGGCAGCATAATCGCGTGAGTTTCCCCTCTTGTGGTAAGAGGGAAAAACAGATATTAGAGCTTGTGCACAGTGATGTGTTTGGACCTGTGAAGGTTCCATCACTGGGTAAGTTCGTGTACTATGTATGATTTATATATGAATTCTCAAGGAATACATCGGTATATTTCCTTAGGAAGAAATTTGAAGTCTTTGACAGGTTTAAAGAATTTAAGGCTCTAGTGGAAAACCAGACAGAGAGGAA
>APFE030072714.1:0-29387 GCA_000404065.3 Pinus taeda
AGAAAGTCACTTGAAAACATGTTTATCTCTGGGTACGCAGGTTCTCTCTACCTTGCCTGCGTGTACGCACTCCAAATACATTAGACCTACGTATTAATACGCTCTGTAAGCTAAAGGTTGGGTGCGTACCCCTGTAAAGGTCAAAGGGCGCAAGTTTCATCTTTAAAAAGTTACTTGTGGTCACTTCTAGAGCCTTCTAGAAGAGTGTTTGACGTGTATTGAGCGCCTCCAGATGGTTCATGCATCCCTATGATAGAGAAGCTTATCCCATCAAGAGAGGAGCTACCCCATCCAAAAGAGGGAGTATCCCATTGATGTTGGAACTGAATAACTTCCTCTAGAATACTATAAATACAGGCCTTGGGCCAAAGGAGGGGGAGGTTCAAAGCTGAACATTCTAAAGGGTAAATGCTGCGGAATTAGGACTTCCATTGTTGAATTGTGAGGAGAGATCACTATCCTTCCTTGTTGCCATATTGGGAGTGGGTGAGCTTGTCAAAGTAGAGGAAATCTCTTGTTGGACCCTGGGAAGAGCTTGCACAACACCAAGGCTCAGGTTGTAATGGTTCCTTTTTTGTTTCCTTAATACAAATAAGTCCATTCTTCTCAATGATTTGTTGTTAATGAATTATTTCATGTACTCCTTGGTCTATGTGATGAGTATGCTTTGTTTTATGATGAATATTCAGGTGTTATGTAATCGTTTGCTTTGTTAGTGTATGCAGGTCTTAAAGTGAAGGAGGAGCTCATCTGGATCAGCAAGGCTGGACTGCTACAACAAGCGTTGGACCTAAGGTAAGATCGAAAACACTTGATTTCTCATAGAATAATGTATGTTTAGAGAAGGATTGCTCTTGTTTGGTTTGTTTGTCACTAGAGAGTCTTAGACTCCTAGGGAGGTTAGGTTTGTCCGCAAAAATAACTCTTTCCGCATGACACTAGTTTAGGCCATAGTAGGTTAGATTATAATAGGTTAGGCTTGAGTAGGCTAAGCTACGTTAGGGTAGGATACAGTAGGATAGACTACACTAGAGTAAATTAAAGTAGAATAGGATATGCTAGACTCGGCTAGGGTAGACTAGGTTAGAGTAGAGTAGGCTAGGATAGGTTAGGCTCAACTAGGCTAGAGTATGCTAGGCTAGAATAGGTTAAGCTTGATTAGGCTAGAATAGACTAAGTAAGGCTAGGCTAGAGTAGGGAAGGCCAAAGTATGCTAGGCTAGGCTAAGCTACAAAGGACTACGCTAGGCTAGGCTAAGCTAGATTAGACTAGGTTAGCCTAGTTTAAAATAGGTTATAGTAGGCTAGGATAGAGTAGACTAGGTTAGAGTAAGCTAGGATATGCTCGACTCAGCTAGTTTGCTAAAGTAGGCTAAGCGAAGCTAGGGTAGAGTAGACTAGCATAGGTTAGAGAAAGATAGGTTACGGAAGGTAAGGCTAGGCTAGTCTATGTAAGAGTATGCTAACCTAGGTTAAGGTAGGCTAGGTTAGAGTAGCCTAATCTAGGCTAAGCTAGAGTATGCTAGGCTAAGATAGATAAAGCTAGGTTAGGCAAGGTAAGGCTAGGAAAGGCTAAGAAAGCATGGGTTGAACTAAGTTAGGGTAGGCTAGGGTAGGCTAGATTGGTCTAAGATAGACTAAGATAGAGTGTGTTAGGCTAGGGTAATAAAGGTGGATAGGATAGTTTAGGCTAGGCTAGAGTATTCTAGGCTAAAGTAGGTTAGAGTAGGGTAAGAGTAGGCTAGGATAGGTAGGATACGTTAGGTTATGCTAGTGCAGGCTAGGCCAAACTAGGCCAAAGTATTTTAAGCTACATTATAGTAGGTTATGCTAGAGTAGACTAGGCTATGCTAGACTAGGCTATTAGGCTAGAATAGGTTAAACTAAGCTACGCTAGAGTAGGTTAAGCTAGGCTAGGCTAGGAAAGGTAAAGATAGGCAAGGCTACGCAAGAGTAAGCTAATTTAGGCTAGGCTAGAGTAGGATATGATAGGATACACTAGGCTAGAGTATGTTAGGCTAGGCAAGAGTAAGACATACTTTGCCATGATAGTCTAAGCTAGGCTAGAGTAGGCTAGGCCAAAGTAGGTTAGAGTAGGCTAGGTTAGTTAGGTTAGGCTAGGCTATAATAGTGTAGGTTAGGCTAGGCTAGGCTATAATAGTGTAGGTTAGGCTAGGTTACATTATAGTAGTCTAGGCTAGAGGCTAGGAAATGCTAAGCTAGGCTAGTCCAACCTAGGCTATGTTAGAGTGGGCTAGACTATGTTAGAGTAGGCTAGGCTAGGCTAGGCTAAGCTTGGCCAAAGGATGTTATGCTAGAGTAGGCTATGCTAGGCTAGGGTAAGCTTGGCTAGAGCAGGTTATGCAAGAGTAGGGCACGCTAGGCGAGGTTAGGTTATGGTAGCTTAGGCCAAGCTAGGCTATGGTAATTTATGCTATGTAGGCTAGGCTAGGCTAGACTATGTTATAGTAGGGTAGCTAGGCTGGGAAAGAGTATATTAGGCTAGAGTATGTTATGCTAGGATAGGGTAGAGTAGACTAGAGTAGTCTATGATATGATAGAGTAAACTAAGCTAGGCTATAGTAGGCTAAGCTAGAGTAGGCAACACTAGGCTAAGGTAAGATAAACTAAGCTAGGATATATTAGGCTAAACTAGGTTGGTTTAGGTTAGGTTAGGCTAAAGTAGGAAAGAGTAGGCTAGGTTAGGTTAGGCTAGGGTAGGATAGAGTAAGTAAGGAAAGAGTAGGCTATGCTAGGGTAGGATAAGATTTAGGCTAAAGTAGGAAAGAGTAGGCTAGGTTAGGTTAGTCTAGGGTAGGATAGAGTAAGTAAGAAAAGAGTAGGCTATGCTAGGGTAGGATAAGATTTAGGCTAAAGTAGAAAAGAGTAGGCTAGGTTAGGTTAGTCTAGGGTAGGATAGAGTAATTAGGAAAGAGTAGGCTAGGCTAGGCTAGGATAGGATAGAGTAGCTAAGATAGGATAATTCAAGAAAGTCTAGGATAAAGTAAGCTAGGCTAGGTTAGGCTAGAGTTGGCTAGGAAAGGCTAGGCTAGGCTAGGCTAGAGTAGGCTAGGATAAAGTAGGTTAGGGTAGCCTAAACTAGAGTATAGTAGGCTGGTCTAGAGAAGATTAGGATAGGCTAGTGTGTGATAAGATAAACTAATCTAGAGGAGGCTATGCTAACGTAAGCTAGGCTAGAATAGGCTAGGCTAGGCTAGGGCTAGAATAAGTTAGGTTAGGCTAGAGTAAATTAGGCTAAAGAAGGTTAATTTAGGCTTGGTTAGGCTAGGTTAGATTTGGTTAAATTAGGCTAGGCTAGGCTACAGCAAGCTTAGTCAAGCCATGTTAGGCTAAGTTAGGGTTGGCTAAAGTAGGATATTCTTGATTAGTGTAAATTCATGTAACATAATAAAAAACACATTACATCAGCAACATGATAAACGAGTTCACTCCTCTTGGGCTACATCTCCTTGGTCTAGCTTCCAATGGCTTTCACCTCTCTATTATGCTCAAAAATGTAAAACTATGTGTTTACAATGCTCAAATGCTTCTGAAACCTACTCTAATGTGTCCAGAATATCCAAAAAAGGCCATCTAGCCTCTATTTTCATTGAATTTGGTCAAAAATTGAAGAATTTATGACCTCTCATAGTTTTCCCAATATTCGCTCCACAAATTTCACCATTTCTAGCAGGATCCTACAATTTCACTCCAAAAATGTGTTAACTAGGTGAAAATTTCATAGCACGACAGCCATAAACTATTGACACCAATAGTTTCTTTGCAAATTGCAATCGACGAGAACCAATGGGTCTTATGGTTTGTGAACACAGTCGTGGGAAATGTGTGATTATGATAAGTGGTGCACTCGATGGAACTATCAACTGTAGTATAACTTGTATTGCATCTGGAGTATTTAATATGTTATTAAACTCTATATTATAGTATATTAGTGTTGTAATATGATGTATTTGTTTAATTTAAGTAATATAAAAAATGTTTAAAATGTTTAATTTTATCTAATATAAAATTACACTACTTTTATATTTAAATCTGCATTGTAAAATTAAATTCTAAAGTAAATGTAAATGTCAATTACAACATCTATATACATAAATTTCTATAAACTTATATAGGATTTAATTAAAATATGAAAATGTATAATGAAAAAATGATTGAATTATATAATATAAAATAAAAATGCTTTTATAGATAAATGTATATTGTAAAATAAAATTGTAAGTAAATATTTTTTAACATTGATTTTGAATACACTTTTTATTAATTGTCTCAATTACAATATTTAAATAGGGTAGGGTAGGGTAGGGTAGGGTAGGGTAGGGTAGGGTAGGGTGATAGGGTGGTAGGGTAGGGTGGTAGGGTAGGGTAGGGTAGAGTAGAGTAGGGTAGGGTAGGGAGGGTAGGGTAGAGTAGGGTAGGGTAGGGTAGGGTATGATAGAGTAGGGTAGGGTAGGGTAGCGTAGGGTAGGGTAGGGTAGAGTAGAGTAGAGTAGGGTAGGGTAGAGTAGGGTAGAGTAGGGTAACGTAGGGTAGAGTAGGGTAGGGTAGGGTAGGGTAGCGTAGAGTAGGGTAGGGTAGGGTAGCGTAGGGTAGGGTAGGGTAGGGTAGGGTAGAGTAGGGTAGGGTAGAGTAGGGTAGAGTAGAGTAGGGTAGAGTAGGGTAGAGTAGCATAGAGTAGGATAACGTAGCATAGAGTAGGGTAGAGTAGCGTAGAGTAGAGTAGAGTAGGGTAGGGTAGAGTAGGGTAGAGTAGGGTAGAGTAGAGAGCGTAGGGTAGAGTAGAGTAGGGTAGGGTAGAGTAGGTTAGAGTAGGGTAGAGTAGAGTAGAGTAGGGTAGGGTAGGGTAGGGTAGAGTAGGGTAGAGTAGAGTAGGGTAGAGTAGAGTAGAGTAGAGTAGAGTAGAGTAGCGTAGGGTAGGGTAGAGTAGGGTAGGGTAGGGTAGGGTAGCGTAGAGTAGGTTAGCGTAGAGTAGGGTAGGGTAGCGTAGAGTTCCAAATGAAAATTTTGGAGTTGTAGGTGAAGTTGCATCGAACGACTTTGCCAAAGGTTCAGGAGTAGCACAAAGAAGGAATCAAGGAAAATATGAGCACCTTGGATACCGTAGTCAATGATTGCGCAACGATGTCTGATGCAGCAATGGAATTATGTACAAATCTACATGAGGACCCAAACTTGCAGAAGTTGAACACCATTATCTGTGCGACATAATATAAGTATGATGAGGTCTAAGTGACTATGCGCACGTTGGGACTAGCACAATGTCTCACAAAGCTAAGGAAGGAAAGAAGCTACAAGTAGATGAAGAAGAATTGTAGAGGAAAAAGGCCCTTCTAAAGGCCAAATTATAGTTGTGGCTATAGGAAGCTTGTCAGCTTACTTTGTCACTTTAGGAAAAGTTGAAGGTGTTATAGCAGATGCAAAGGAAAATAGGAGTCAAAATGGTCTTAGCCCCTTGTTTAGATAACTAGATAAGTTAGTTTTGAGACTCACCTATGGTCCGCAAACTAGGTATTGTATTGAAAAGGCTACATATTTGAGTCATAGCGAGTCTAGAAGTAGTAGTTGATAACAAAGAGAAAAGATAGAAATTTTTTTGGTGAGTGTTAAGGCAGGAAGGCTCGGATTCCTATACTTAGGTGAGAAGGGGAAGGCTCTTGCAGCTGAGTGCATAGGAGGCCTTGCTAAGTCCGTAGCTAAGTGCGCGGAACCTTGCAACTAAGTGCGCAGGGTCAAGGAGTCTCTAATATGAATGTTGAAGATTAATAAAGGCTAATTTTGAAGACTTATTGGGTGATTTAAGCATTTCTATTCATTCCATTTATGTTATGATTTGTCACTTTATTATGTGCTTCCTATGAACTAATGAATGAATGCTGCATGAAACAACTAAATCCGTCTTATTTATGCATGCTTTAAGTAGTTATCTGTGTTGGCAAAGTTAAGGGTTATTTCAGCTATGTTTTCTGATAAAATGAATAGATATGCATGAATTCATATATAGGGTAACTTATTGATGTGCTAAAGTTGATACATTGTCTATTTAAGGTCTGCAAACACCGATCATAGACCTTCACGAAGGTATAGAGGCCATTTCACCCTCTTTAAGGTAACAATCCCTAGAAGGATACCGATTTGCATGAAGGGAGATATGAACTATCAGAGCCTAAGAATGACTTATCACATGGACTCATTGGATGTAGAAACCTAGTTCTATCATCCCCCAATAGTACTTTGGGTGAGACTGCAGCCTTTGCTATGCACGTTATTGTCAAAAGGGCCAATAGTTATGGGTTTTGTTGGTTGGCACGAACAACTCTAAACCTGGTTCAGGCCCCCTTTAGCCAAGATAGGGCCTTCTTGATTATTATAAGATGAATCTCATACTTTTATGATTAGATATGCATTCATTACCTATATCTTACATGTTTCCCATGTGTTTGACAAAATATCTATTATGTTCTAGGTAGTCTAGGTCAAGTTCTACCTTCAATTTTATATGTTTAGCCTTGTTTTCATGTCATTCATGATTCTAAGAAGTTTCGGGAAGTTCTGGGTAGTGGTTTAGAGGCTGACCTCGAATTGAGGCTCAAATATCAGGACCATACCATTCGAACTGAAAAATTTAGGTGACAGCCGCACCTAGGCAGGTTTGTGCATGTGATTAGAGGCCTCTTCATTCATGCACATGTGGCTTAATGTGTGTGAAAAGGAGTGCAAGTAAGGGTTTGGTCACCCAGGGTGGTTCTTTGTCCCCTTAGTGTCCTATAGCCCTAAAGAATGAGGTGAGCTTTCAGTTTGTGTTCAGTTTGTCATCCCTAGTTCCTTAACTAGAGCTAGGAGCTCTAGTCATGTCATGGTAACTATTAGACTCGTGCTTACCCTGGAAGGTCGATGAAATTGGGTAAATATGGGAGGGATGGTTACGTATTGGTATTAGAGCTCCCAAGTTTATGAACTTGGACTCGATGGGCGAAATGTGCTTGTCATGCATGCATGTCAGTGTTTATGTGGTAGTTATGCATGCATTTCCGTGGTTATGGTTGTCATTCATGAGGTCGTTCTATGTAGTTGTTGTTATCATGCAGGATGTCGATATAATGATATGATTATGTATATACATGTATCATGCTAATATAGATTTATTTTTCAGATAATATAACCTCCCCTGAACTTCACTGAGGTATGTTAATCATGTTTATATTTGGTTTATCTATCATGGTATGTTTGCAGGAAGTAGAAGATAAAGATGACAAGAAAAATGGTTGACTATAGTCCATGTAATTATTCCTACCGATCAGATGAACAACATGGTTATGAGTACTCCCCTGACAAAGAATATATGTCTAGAGGTTTGAAATCATAGATCAGACATTGTAAGGCAAATAATGATAGGATCATTTAGTCACAGGAAAGAATTGCTAGGGCATAAGATAAGAAAGAAAAATTTAGTGCAGTCATCCTTAATATTCTATATAATTTTCATAGAAAGGGACACTTAGGATCAATCATGGATAGGAGGAAAGGACCAATGGGGCATATGGTAGTAGGTCTCAACTGTGATACAACTTTGATAGGAATGACACAATCATAGATGGTAGGTTCTTGGATACACCTGAAAGTGGGGGTACTGATTGTGGGTTCTATTTTAGTTTTGGTTTAGAGAGACATAATAATCATCATTATCATCATCTGTATAGGAGGAGTGAGAAGTAGTACCTTCGGAAGAGTTCAAGAAAGCAAAGCCACTATCGTCAAGCATGGCAATAGATACCGAGTGCTTCTTCAACCCAGGCACATACATAACATTCTTCAAGGTGAATGGAGCCCCATGATTTCTCTGAAAAGTAATCATGCCCAATCCAATAACACTATAGTTCCCTTCGTCACCCATCTTGATATGCATCTAGAGATCTTACTCCTCCAAGTCACTGAATAACTCTTTGTCGCCAGTCATGTGGAATAAAGCTCCATTTCCTAGGTACGATACAATTCCCATCATTGATGACACCATGCATGCAATGAGGGGAAAGTCCAATTCAAATTGAGAAGCCAAAGCCTCACCCACCTCTCCTCTCGAGGACTTCTTCTTGGACTTCTTGAGTGGACAATTTGTAGCAAAATGGCCCAGTCATAACAATGAAAGAAAATAACTTTTGTCATGCTTTTCTTCTTACCTCCATGATAAGAATCTAATTTGGAATGGGAAGCTTTCCCTTTACCCTTCTTCACCTTAATTGCTAAGGCACAATTCTCTTCATTTCACGTCTATTTTGAAGATCCATCCCTGGTGTTTCTCATGATCTCCTCATGCATCAAATCTAACCATCGTCATTCCCAATCCAGCAGCTTCTCCCAACCATTAACAGAGTCCTAATAATTATGCCAACTATTTGGGAGTCCTAGAAGAAAATGAATCACCATATCGTCTTCAGCAACCATGATTCCAACACTTCCAATTTCATCATGGCATTGAGTGAACTTGGTCAAGTATTTTGGAATCGTCTCGCTTTTCTCCATTTTCATTTTTCGAAGTTTGTCCTTCAATGCCAATTCCATTTAGTCACTATTGTTTTGATACAAGTGTGTCAATTATTTCCACGTATCATACTAACTTTCCTTTCCATCGAGACTCAAGAAAATGTGTTCTCGAACTCCCTCAAGGATTATCCACCTCACATTTTTCCACACACTTCTTCCATTCAGCCAAATTGTGTGCATCTGATCCTACTAGCTTAGGAATTTCTTGATCAACAAATTCCTTCAAGCCATTATCCTCTGGCAAAGCCTCCATTATGTCCCTCCAAGCTATAAAATTTGAGTTTCCTTTCGAGGCATACTCGATCCAAAAACTGTAGAAGGCCATCTACCAATCCTAAAGTATGTATTGCAAATTTGAATTTCAGTTGTAACCAAAAACTCAAAACTTTCAAATCTCCTATATTATATTGTTGTCCGCTCCGATTCCATGTAGAAAATCATGTAGATTCACAAGCTCATGCAACTTACTAAAGCACAGGAAAAGAATCTAATTCTACTTTCCACCAGCAGAAGCTAATAGATTAATGAAAACAATATGAACAAGAAGAAGATAAATCAATGGCCAATAACACAAGATGTATCTGCAGAAATAAACCGCTCAAAACCCCACTATCTATATTGCATATATCAAAAATATGAGTGAAGATACAAAGCTTGTTCTCACTAGAACAACTCTGCACAAGTATGCTCAACTCTCTGAGCTCACAAGCTAGCTCTTGGCCAACATTTATCCAATTTTGCAGCTCTCCAAGCCTCTAATATCTTGCGTAATTTCTAGGATGAATAATCGGTATTTAAAGGGAAATCATGCTTCCGAAATTGCGCAATCCAAGCATAGGATAAATCTCTGATGCATGCATGATATTTACACTCCAGTAAATAATACCATTGATAGTACACTCTCCTTGCATGCTAGTCTCAACTAGGTCGTTCTTTGAACTGACATGCATGAATTTCTCATGCGGGAATGTTCAGTTAACTAGAGTAGAACTAGCGGATGCATTAGTGCACCAACTAATTGTTAGTCCTCTATTAGTTCCAAAAAAAAATTAGAACTAATTTAACTAAACTTAACTTAGTAAACTGAGTGATCTAATTTCCAACTTAATTTAAACTGATACTGGACCCCTAAAACTTAGGGAGAACATATACATGACTAAAAAAAGACTTCCAACTCAAAGTTCCTAAAATAATTAAGTTAATTAAACTTAATTAAACATTACAAGTTGCTATGAGAATATAAGTCAATTTTAATTCTCATTTTAATTCAAGGACAAATTAAAGTAGAATTTCTTGTTTCCATTTCTCAACACTCCCTCTCAACAAGAAATGGATTTTCAGCTACCTTGATCCTATCTCTATGAAACTTGAATTTACATCTTGACAATGCCTTTGATAAAATGTCAACATATTTCTCCTTTGTGATAATGTAATCTAACAACATAGTCCACCTCAATACATAATATCTGAGATGATTATATCGGATATCAATATGCTTGGACCGATCATGAAAAACTAGATTTTCAAAGAGTTTGATACAACTCTGAATATCATAGTAAATCATAGTTGGATACATATGTTGACCAAAGAATCCAACCATGATCTTCCTCATCTAGATGCCCTCACATGCTTCCTGAATCACAGCTATGTACTCTGCCTTTGCCGAATTGAGTGCAACCGATATTTGTTTCCTACTATAATAAGAAACTATTGTTGACATAATAGTGAAGACCCCTCCTAATGTGTTCTTCCTGTCGGATTGGCTCCCTGCCCAAGCTGCATCGATGAAGCCTTGAAGTTTCATTCCCTCTATTTGTTTGTACCATAATCCATATTGAGATGTGCTCTTGAGATATCTCAACACATTCTTTGTCACCTTCCAATACAGCTTGGTCAACCTAACCATCACTTGACTAAGTTGGTTAACTGCATAGCACATATCTAGTCGTGTGTTCACCAATTACATGAGTGAACCCACAAGCTGCCTGTAAACAGTAGCTTCCACCACTTCCCCTGAACTAGCATCCTCCTTCCTCTAGTTACCTAGTAGAGGAGTCTCCATGTGTTTTCTTCTCTCCATGTGGAATCTCTTGAGTATCTCGTTGGCATACTTTAAATCCCCATCTCCCTGTTATACCTCCATGCCAAGAAAGTAGTGCATCAACCCTATGTTGTTCATCTCAAACTCACTTGCAAGGTCCACCCTTGCAAGACTTGATCAACGAATCATCACCTGTGAGTATGAGATCATCAACATGAAGTACAATGATCAATAGTTTACCTTCCACTATCATGTTGTACAGGTTCACATCCTCTTCACTCTTTGTAAATCCCAACCGAGCGAAGCAACTATCTATCCTGGTGTACCAAGCATGAGCTGCTTGCTTCAGCCCATACAACACTCTCTTGAGCTGGCACACATGCGACTCATGGTCAAAGGTTTCAAAAGCTTCAGGTTGTTTTATGTACACCTCGTCCTGAATAATTCCATTATGGAAGGTTTTATTTACATCCATCTGATGTATCTTCCAACCCATTTGTGTTGATAGTGAGAATATAGATATGATTGATGAAAATTGTAAAAAGAGCAAAGGTCTCATCATAGTCAATCACCTCTACCTTTGAAAGGCCATGCGCAACAAATCTAGCCTTATCCTTCTTTGCACTACCATCTGCAGTTTTCTTTACTTTGTAAAGCCAATGGGAGCTCACTATTGATTTGTCCTCTAGTGTTAAGACCACATCCCAAACACTATTATGAACTATGGAGTCATACTCCTCCATCATGGTATCAACCCAAACCAACTGCTACACTACTTCCTTAAAGCAATATGGCTTTGTCATAACACATTTGCCGATAAGAGCCATGTATCCAGTGTACCTTTCAGGTGACCTCCTCTACCCGTGCTGAGAAGTGGGTGCTCCCACATTCTTCCATGCATTGTCCAAGAATTTTTCATCACCTTTGGTGTATTTTCTTCCCTCTCTGGAAGAATCTGCCTTAGTGGATGTCTCCACTCTCAGATCCCTTGCATGTGACTTCTCCACATCAATTTGAGGCTCGTCACACTTAGGAGCTAAAATTTCCTCATCCGCATGTAGCTCAAGTTCCCTCTAAAGGGAAACTCACATGGCCTTCTCCTCATCAAATCTGATATCCCTGCAAAGCACTGTCATCATGCTGGTCTGCAAATACACCTGATAGTTGTGAGGTATACCAGTGTAGCCCACAAATATCCCCAAATCTGTTGTTGGCTCAAGCGTTTTTTGTGCATCTTTGGTCACATGGAAATATATCGATGACCCAAAAATTATGAATTGACCAACATGTGGCTTCTTACCGGAACACGTCTCCTCTGGCATATTCATCTCAAGTATCTGATATTAGCTATGGTTCTAAACATAAATTGTTGTGTTGCAGCTCTCAGCCCAGAAGTCAAGTGGTAGGCCCTAATCATGCAACATTTCCCTCATTGCCCTTACTATGCTTATGTTCTTCCTCTTGGCCACCCCATTCTGCTGAGGGTTATGGGGTGTCGTCAACTAACGTTTAATCCCTTCTACTGCTCATAAGTTCTTAAACCTCGTTATCACTCCATAGAGATTTAACCTTCTTGCCTGATTCTTTCTCCACCAATGCTTTAAAATCAAAAAAATTTGTGAAATTTTGATCCTTTTGTACATGAAAAATATCCAAAATTTATGAGAATAGTCATAAAAAAATTACATAATACCTGTGTTTCGCCTTGGATGCTATCGAGAATGGTCCACACACATTTGAATGGACACGCTCTAGAATAGACTTTGCTTGACTGTCTCTGTCATGAAGGAAGACTTGGTGTATTTTCCCAAAGTACACCACTTGCATGCATCAAATTGCTCAAGCACACCTTTGGGAAGACCGGTAGAGATATGTTGCAATATCATCAAGGCCCCATGATGAAAGTGCCCCAATCGCTTGTGCCACAACTCGCAAATGTCTTGGATCTACGTCCTTTCTGCCTTTTTGCTCGAAGTAGCACACTCCTCTACCTCTATCTTATAGAGATTATTCATCGTAATCCCTATCTTCTTTACTTGACCCATGGCTATGTGTCAAAGGAACTCCTTTCCTTTCTAGAAGATCACATCATAGCCTCTATCCTCAAGCATGGAAATGGATACCATGTTCTTCTTCAACCTGGGCACACACATAACATTCTTCAAGGTGAGTGGAGCCCCATGCTCCCTTTGAAATGTAAACGTTCTAATCTAGTAACACTATACTTATCATCTTCATCCATCTCGATATGCTTCTAGAGATCTTTCTCCTCCATGTCATTGAATAACTATTTTTCACCAATCATCGAATGAAGCTCTATTATCAAAGTACCATACACTTCCCATCATTGATGAAACCATGCCTTCAATGAGGGAAAAGTGCCATTCAAATTAAGAGGACAAAGCTTCACTTGCTACTCTCCCTAAGGAATTCTTCACAGACTTATTGAGTGGACAAATTGTAGCAAAATGGCTCATCTCATGACAATGAAAGAATTTAACTTTCGTCATGTATTTCTTCTTGCCTCCATGATAAGAATTTGATGTGGAATGGGAAGCTTCCCCTTTCCCCTACTTTACCTTAATCACTAAGGCACAATTCTCTTCATCATCAGTATTTGATGAAGAGCCATCGTTGGTGTTTCTCTTGATCTCCTCCTTCATCAAGGCTGACCACAGTCGTTCCCAATTAGGTAGCTTTCCTAACCATTGACAATGTCCTCATAACTATGCCACCTCTTTGGGAGTCCTAGAAGATGAATAATTACCATATTATCCTCAACAACCGTGATTCCAACACTTTGAAGTTCATCACAACATTGAGTGAACTTCGTCAAGTACTCTGGAATTGTCTCTCCTTTCTCCATTTTGATTTTTTGAAATTTTTCCTTCAATGCCAATTTCCTTTGGTCACTGCTATTCTAATACAAGTCCATTGATGCTTTCCACATAGCATATGGAGTTTCCTTTCCGTGGAGACTTGAGAAAATGTGGTCTCAAACACCCTCAAGAATTATCCGCCTTGCCTTCGCCACACACTTATTCCATTTGGCCAAATTATGTGCATCCGATGTTGCTGGCTTAGGAATTTTTGATGAATGAATTACTTCAAGCCATTATCCTCTAGCACAACCTCCATTATTTCCCTCCATGTTATAAAATTCAAGCTGTCTTCCAAGGCATACTTGAGCTGCAAAGCTTAGAATTCCATCAGTCGATCCTGAAGTATGTATTGTAAATTTGAATTTATCCTATAACCCAAAACTCAAAACTTCCAAATCTCCTCTCGTATATTGTTCTCAGCTTCAATACCATGTAGAAAATCATGTAGATTCACAAGCTCATGCAATTTACTAAAGCACAGGACAAGAATCTACTTCTACTTTCAACTAGCAGAAGCCAATAGATCGATGAAAACAATATGAACAAGAAGAAGATAAATCAATGGCACATAACACAAGATGTATCTAGCGAAAGTGACTGCTCAAAAACCTACTATCTGTGTTGCATATATTAGAAATATGAGTGAGTATACAAAGCTTGTTCTCACTAGAACAATTTTGCACAAGTATGCTCAACTATCTTAGCTCACAAGCTAGCACTTGTCCAACACTTAGCCAATTCTGGAGCTTTCCAAGCCTCTAATATCTTGCGTAATTCCTAAAATGAATATCCCATATTGAAAGGGAATTCATACTTCCAAAATTGCACAATCCAATCTCTGATGCATGCATGATATTTACACTCCAGTAAATAATACCAATGATGGTACACTATCCCTCCACTCAAATCTCAACGGGGTCTTTCTCTGACATGCATGAGTTTCGCATGAGGGAATCTTCAGTTAACTAGAGTAGCACTAGTGGATGCATTAGTGCACCAACTAACTATTAGTCCTCTCTTAGCTCCAAAAACAATTTAGTACTAATTTAACTGAACTTAAGTCAGTAAACTGAGTGATCTAATTTCCAACTGAATTTAAACTCATACTAGACCCCTAAAACTTAGGGAGAACATATTCATGACTACAGAAAGACTTCCAACTCGAAATTCCTAAGATAATTAAGTTAATTAAACTTAGTTAACTATTTACAAGTTTTTATGAGAATAGAATTCTATTTTATTTCTGAGTTTAATTCAAGGAAAAATTAAACTAGAATTTCTTGTTGCCATTTCTCAACAAGAAGGTAAGATGTATGATCAATTTATTTCTGTTTTGATTGTGTTAACACCCAGGTTGTTCCCTATGACTCCTTAGGGAATACGGCCGGGGTAACCACTAACCAATCTTTGGGCTACAGCTTCTAGCCCAGCTGTAGTCAGAGAGGGCTCTCTCTATAAGGTTTGTCACTGTTTTTTTACAAAGGTTCTAGGCTAGTTATGAAGTGAAATTTTTGGTTGTTTTGTGTTTGGTTGGGAGGATGCTTCTGATATCTTTTAGAGTCTGTCTGCAGGTGAAACTAATCCATTGGGCAATGGGGTCTTGGACAGTCGTTCCCTTGAGATCTTGATTAGATGTGGGTGTAACTACAGGGCCTGTATGTATTCTATGAAACAAATTGTAAATTGTGAGAGTGAGGTGAAGAACAACTAGCAAAGAGCAATTAAGATTTCTTTACTTAAGCTGACTAAATGTGAAAGAGGTCTGTTATTTAGGAGCAATTACTTGAATTCCTGAAATAACAAAGCATTGTGATGATGTAGTATTAAAGGTAGCATTGAAGAATTACTCTTTAAATACTTTGACTGAAGAAAACATATAAGATAGCTTAGACTGAGCTCAGGGTAACCAATGATTAAATCCTGAGACTATTCTTTTTCCTTGCTACCTAGATATTTGAGTGTATGGAAAACATGAAAGACATATGAAAGAACAATGATCACATGTGAAACAAAGAGCAATGAGAAAAACTTATTGAGCCATGAAATACACAGGAATCCTGCAACTTTGAGCCACACACCATCAGGAGATCAAGAGACATCATGCTTGAAGAAATCCCACTGTCCTTTGTATTAGCTGTCTGAGAGTTTACAATATGAGAATAACAGAAGAGATATCAAGAGATTTCTTACATCCGGAGTCCAACCCCTCTAAACAAACGCGAGGGGAAATATATAGAGGTTTCATACAAAAATATCTCAGGTATTGAGTCATCTGAGAGGAAAATATCTCTTACATTCGTACATGGAGAGTAGATGAGAAGTAATTACAAATATAAATGACTCTTAAAAGCCTTTAACTCCTGTCAAGATAATGTTTTGACCTTTTGGCATTGCGGAGTCATCTGTGCAGCTTTATCATAACTGCAGAATGAAGTGCTCTGCATCTGTTACTTTTTGTGTCTTCTTGGTCCTGCCACCTGTGCTTGTTGATGCTGTTGCTGCGGTCGAGTACCTGTGCTGAGTTGGCTCAGCGTCTTCATACTCGCTGTTATGGCTTTTGCCTACCTGTATATGTAATATAGGCCTTTTGCCGAAAAAGATTTAACCTCTCAACTTTGGTTCAAAATTAGCCTTATTAAATCTTGCCATGTATCTGGGGGAGGAAGCTGATGTTTCAAAATTGAACCTAAGGTCTCATCGGCCTCTGTATATTTGTAGAAATGGGGGGGCTCATCAAACAGATGTGATACTTCATTTCTGATAAAAAACAAATTATCTAATTTTTCAAAAAGAATTTGCCCTATTACTGGGCCTGCTGAAGATGTTCCTGGTGTCTCAGCAATATGAATTGCTGCAAAAGTGCTTACCCTCTTGATATACTTTTCATGAGAGAGTAACTTCCCTGATTCTAGCAAGCTGGGGAGCCCTCTATCCTGCAGGGCCAAGAACCTATTCTGAAACTTGTTTATATCTACTTGCATATCCTGGATCCTTCTATCCAGGGTTTGGATTAAATTCTTCATTGTGGTGACTCTTTTGATCAGGGAGATGGTTTCAGTCCTATTACCAATTCCCATTTTTACCAACTGGGAACTTGTCCTATAGTTGAGCACTTCAATCATCTTGGGGGCAAGGTCTGCCATGTTGCCTAGGGAGTTTCTTGCTCTCTGTAGTTCTTTTCTTGCCCTGCCAATGAGTCCCACTTGCTCGTATATGGCATCAATGTACTCCCATTGGTTAGCTATTGAATGTCCAATGGCAGTCCAAATCACTTGTTTGAGCTATGCTGTAACTTTCTCAAAATTTAGCTCCTTTTCTAGCTCTGCAATTGTTTTCTTCAGAGCTTTTACTTCTCTCTCCCTCTCAGCCACATTTTGCTTAGACTTATCATATTTTTCATTTATCTTTGCTAAGCTGTCCTTGGCTTGATTGAGCTCTGACATCTGAGATTCTAGCACCTGAATTTCCTGCCTTAACTTCTGCATGTCCAGGCTCTCAGCCTGTTCTGTTGTTGGTGCTGTAGTGGCTAGTACTGTCATACCTAGAACGGTTTCTGGTGCCTGTTGCCTTGGAGGGATGGTATCTTGAGGGGTCTCCTCAAGGTCTATTGATTCTGTAGGTGGCTTGGAAGATTTCCCTGCTTCCCTCCTTTGTAGCGCTGCTTCTAATGTGGTCTCTGTGTCTTGCAGCTTTTGCTGTGTTTCTATCAGCTCTTTATATAAAGTCATTAGTAATGCTGCTGCATCCTTTTCTTGCCTCTACTGGGCAACTTCATCTGTTTGTGGATGTAGAGTTGGGGGGACCTTCATTTTCTTTTTAATTGCAGCTATATCTGCATCCCTCAGTTTAAGGACTTGCTGTATTGCCTTAACGTCATTGGGGTCATGCCCAAACTCTATGATTATTTCCTCCAATGCCTTGATTCTGTTGTCTTTAGCTTGAGAGGATGCCCTCTCCAACTCAAGCTGAGCTGCAGTATTATTCAAGCTATTTTGCAGCCTATAATTGATCAAGGTCTTATCTGCCAGAGTGGCATAGACCATCTCACCCGTCTGCTTGTGGAGTTCAATTTGGTCTATGGGGTGGATGTCTTTTGAAAGGACTTCTAGATTAGTCCTTATATAATCTGCAGCTGTTTGAGGTTGCTGCACTGTAGGGGAAAAATGGCTCATAGTCATTTTGCCTTCTTGCACATCAAAGGCAGCCATTAGCCTTTGTTGGTTTGCAGGAGCCATATTTAACAAATGATTATAGAGCCGAATCTTTATTGGCTCACTCCTCCTTTTGGCCTCTTTAAATTGCTCCTTTATGCCTGCAGCTGTGTTCTGCTGTTGTCCTGAGGAGCTGACCTCCCCAAGTGCTGCCTTATCCTGCTCTTGATGCAAGGAGCTCGCAGAAGTCTCTAGGATTTGCATTTCTTCCTCTGAGAAAGGGTTGAGCGTCTGCCTCTTATCTGGTCCTTCTGTGAGGGGGGTCTCCCTCTCTCTCTTTCTGCTGGTGTCCTCCCTCTGAGGGGTTTGGAGGACAGAGGAGTCTACCCTAGAATCCTGTCTAGGAGGCGCCATATTGGTTGTCCTTTCTTGAGTGGCTGCCTGGCCTTCTGCTGTTTGTTTCTCCTGATCCTGTTGATCAGTCTGTTGCTGTTGTTGCTGGGGTTTCTGTTGATGGCCCTGTTGGCCCTCTGCTTCTTCCATTTCTTTGTCCTTTCCCTTGCCCTGTCTCTGATCTGAAGTCTGAGCTGCCTCTTGTTGTGTTGCAGAGGAGGAAGCAGGTGCTGTTGTGTGGGGATTTGGTAGAGCAGGCACCTGAGAAGGACATTCCAAGTCAGCCATTTTTAACAAATATCTTCTAGCCCTCTCAACTAGCTCTTCTTGAGATACAGGCTCTATTAAGGTGTTTTTCTTCCACTTTGGTTGGTTGGCATGTCTCAATATGTGGAACATGCTCTCATGCTCATAGCTGGAGAGTTTGTATCTTAGTCTCCTCAGGGATATAAAGCCGTTGGGGTCATATGGCTTCCAAGGGAAGCTTAGTGTTAGGCCAAGGCCTTCCAACATCCTATCTGCCTCTATCCATCCTTCTCTTTTGTTTAGAACAAAATGACCAACTGGTTTTTAACTTTGAGTTGTGCCTTCTTGCCTTTCCCTACAAAATGAATCTGATCGGCATTGCCGAATTGTCTGAAATACTCCAGGGCAAAGAGCCTCATGGGCACAAATCTGGGCAGCCTGAATGGGCGCAGCTCACACCCATATATCCTAATCACAGTGTGATGCTGGTAAAAATACCAGTTTCCTTGCTGTAGGCAGTGGATAGTTGCAGAATCCTCTGCATTTCATCAGTGAGTCTTGGAGGAGGTTCTGTCATGAACAGAGATAGGGCCGGATGAATGAACAGATCTATGAACTCACAGTATGTATAGGGTGAATATGCACGGACATGGAAGATTGAGCTCCAGTATACCACTGATCTTGGGTTTCCTGCTGCATCAGTTCTCTTGATTTCAAAAGAGAACTTCTCATGTTGGTGATACAAAATAAGATGATAAATATATGAGGTGTATATGAACACCCTCTCTCTGGATAAGTGCAAGAATTGCTCATGTATCTTGTCAGAGATATACGTGGAATAGTCATAGCAGATGGGGGCCTTACCAGGGGCAAACATTGTCATCATGACTAGCACAGTTTCCTCTATGAATTCCATTGACTTATACCCCAGTACTGAGCTTATCATGTAGGCCAGGTCCAGGCCAAGTTGATTTAAGTAGCCGTCAAAAATGGGAGGGTGTAGCACTGTATCAGATTTCTTAATAAACAGTTGATTTAATTTCAAGATCTCTACCTCTGTGAGTATCTTGGCCCCTTGATTGATTAGGTCCAGCAGGGATAAAGGAACCAGTTTTCTTTGGGTTTTGAATTGGACCATATCCCTGATGGCCTGAGGGGTAGTGTAAAATACAACTTCGCCTCGAGGATTCATTACAGCCCTCTGTATTGGATCATAACAACTAGCACACAAGTAGATGAGGTCAGGGAACTGCTTGACTTGGGGCATCTTAAAAGTTGGGAGGGAGGACTCCCAAATTCCTAGGATATCTGTTCCATCTCTGTGCCTAGCCCTGAATTCATTTAGCAGATGAATGTGGAATGTGCATTTGGATGGGGCGTCTTCTGAGATCTGGTAATCTAAATCTGCAAAGTCTTGCCAGTCCAGCTCTCTCTGAGGAGCATTCAAGGGAGTAACATTGAGGGCTGCTGATCCTGCAGGGGTATCCATGTTTGCCTCAAGTATTTCTTGAGATGCCGGGTCTGCTAATTGAAACAGTGAAATTGAGGGGGACCGAAACTAACAGGGTTGGTGTATAGTCAAATATAACAGTGTTGAACTTTCTGAGAAGGCCTTTATGTAGTTTGACAGACTTCCTTTGACAGTTTGGGAGCAATGCAGTGAGTTCACGATTGCGCGAACAGGGCAGGGTTTTGACAGAAATTGAAGTTACAGGAGGTTTCCGCCACAGCGTTTCAACCTTAAACAGTCCAATAGAGGTAGGATATAGTTGGGTTCCTGGTTGAATTTCAGTCTTATGCCTGTATATAGTGGATTTTACCAGAAATCATGAAAAACCCAGTTTGAGAGAGAACGAAGTGCCAAATACCTGTTTAAACAGTGGCTTGGGATGAAGCGACAGTTGGGTTGGCGCTCTGAACTCTTGCAAATGGTCGTAGGCTGGCTGGTAGAATGGTCGTCGTGGAATGCATGCAGACAGCGGAGAGGTGCTTTTCCCTGAAAAATGACAAAATTAGCGAAAAAACCGTAAAATATGGTTTTATAGTTTATTGGCGCGCTTTTTTGGATGACGTCAGCATGAGGGACCGGGTTGGATGACGTCAGCAGGACGTCATTGGGTGACGTGGTGGCCTAAGACCGGTCCACGGGGACGATGAGGTGGTGGCCAGGTGGGCGAATGAGGGACGAGGTGGGCGTACGTGGTGATGACGTGCATGACAGCAGGACGGGGACATGGGCAGGACAGGTGTCGCCATATCGGGACCCTCCTGCACGACAAAGAATCTGTCAGAGGGGGCTCCGATGGAATTTGGGTGCGACATCTGTCCCCGCGTGACATAAGCGTCTGACAGATATCGGAAGGTATCTGTCGGACGTCGGGGGTCTTCTGATATGGATGTGAGCCGTTGATCCGTGGGCGCGCGATCTGACGGCTGTCGGGTGATGGACCTGCACAGGCGATAAATGCGGTCTTTATTAATTATCAGACGTCGGGCTCCTCTGAAATCGCCGCGAGCCATAGATCTGGGACAGCTGTAATCGGACGGTCATCAGGAGGATAACTTGCACGGGAAATAGCAGTGAGTGGGCGGAATTAAAATTTATATTTCTTGGCCAGTGGGACCAGCGGGACCCTCCACGCGATAAATGGTTTTCAAAGGTTTTTCCACAGCTTTGTTTGAAAAAATTAAATTTCGGTCCGCCAACATTAGGAACCGGTGAAACTTATAGAAAAAGGGTTTCGATGGAATTGTTCAAAAAAGGCAAACTAGCTCCCGACCTTAGGATAAGGCGGGATGGGGATATTTTCATAATGTTTCCGCCCTTCGATGGTTTAGGGGATTAAAAGGTCTTCTTCAAGGGTCTTTTTAGGGCAAAAATGGAGCTTTTGGGTAGGGAAATGGGTTGAGATGGAGAAAAAGGTGGAACATGGGTTCTTGACCTTAACCAGGTGTTAATTCAATTCCCAGGGAGTGAAGATTATGGCTAATGTGCCAAGGGGGAATATTTATACAATGTGGGATTTATACACCATGGTGTTATAATAGTAGGGATAATGGAGTATAGGGAGCTAAGTAGTAGAGTTAGTTGTTAATATGGAGGGAACATATGGATGAGGGCTAGTACCAATGAGTTTTCTTGAAAATATCTGGGAGTCAAGAGTAGATGAAAATGAAAAGAGTTTTACACAAGAAATGTGGCTTTTAAAAGCCATAAGTACCATCACAAAACTTTGAGTTTGTCCTATGAACGAATTTATGAAGGGGTGTTAGTAATGAGTAATATACAAATGGGAAAGGAAGTTAGTCATGCTCCACTATATTGTTTTTTGGACATTGCTTAGCAACTTTGGTTTTTGAAGAAACATCACTTCTGCAACCCCATCTACCTACCCAACTAGCTCACCTAACATTTTTTATTCCTTCTTGGAGGGTGCACTTGGACTTGCAAACCCTTTGTATGCCCTTTTCTTTTTCATTGGCTTTTTTGCTTTCATTTCCTATCTAATACTACCCTTATTCTTTCCAAGGCCCCAGATTAAGCAGTTGGGAACCTTAGTTTCTCTACCTAGCTACTGATCTGCCAAGATTAAACAGTTTGGACAGATTTCTTTCTCTATTCTACAACATAAATTGAAAACATGGCATGATCCACATTAGGCTGTTGGGTCATCCATAAATTTTTGTGAATATGCAGGCCTATATACACCTTTTATTTTATTGCAAATATGGAACCTTTGTGGCAGCAAAATGGAGCATATTTGGCACTTATATTTGCCAATCATGAAATATGAAACCTATTGGTATAGGTATCCAACAGATTGACCTTAGATCTAACCATAGTTATATTACTCCTAACCTATAGGATACGTGTTGCTTGAATAAAGAAGTGCATGTAGAGTCTTCATTGGTGCAGTTGGCTACACATACTAAGAAAATATTTCATTATTGGATGAGACCTTGTGAATTTGAGTTGAACGGTATGTCTACATCGTCACATCTAAATGTGATTTTGTTGGAATCATACAATATTCTATTAGGTATGGATTGGTTGTACATTAATTAGAACTAAGTTATGTTGTTACGATAAGGGCATTGAGTGTTTGGATGATGATAGAGAGAAGATAATCTTGCAGAGTAAGAAGAATCATACATCGTTGAGGATGGTTACAACTATGCAGGAAAAGCACAATAGAAAAAAAATATGTGTATTATTTACAGTTCATATTTCTAGTGAAAAAGGGAAGGATATTGAGGATGTTGAAGTCTTGAGAAGGTATCGGGTTTTCCAGTAGTTTCAAGATTTATTTCTAGTAGGGGTCTCAAAGCTACCGCCTCATATCGTAACATACTTTTCTATTTCATTGATGTCGGGAGTAGTTCTATTTAGTTCATTCCAAGAGCAATACCAACATCAAAGGAACCTTAGAGGATGAGCACTCCATAGTTGGTGGAACTAAAATTACAATTGAAGGAAATGTCTTATAAGGGATACATTAGGCTAAGTGTATCACCTTAGGGTGAATCAATATTGTTTGTGAGGAAGAAGGATGGTACTCTTAGGTTGTGCATTGATTACAGGTTGTTTAACAAGATGACGATTAACAACAGATAGCCTTTACCACAGATTGATGATTCTTTTGACCAATTGAAGGGAGTGTTGAGAAATCCAAGGCATTGATAGTAAGTGATTTCTCTAGTATTGATAGCTTCTTGTCAATTATTTTTATTTCTTAGATTAGGATCTTCTTTTACTTATGTTATTATAATATTATTCTTCATCAAACAACTAACAAAGCACAAACCATAAAGAGACAAGAGACATAGAATATAGGCTATAAGCCAGGGCCAAAACCTCTGCCACTTGAGAGGAAAAACCGAACAAATTCTTCCTCTCATACAGAATTCAATTGACGAATACCAAGACCAAGACCCTTGACCTACTTTCCACTCCATTACCAAGACCTAAAGTGTCCTTGATGATATCCTTAGTCAATGATATTCCACCTTGCTTCCTCCTTCTTGGCTTCTCTTCAACCTCAAATTCCTTTTGCCTCATACCTTCACTTATTTTGGCCTCCTTGAATTAAGTCTACAATATTTGACCCTAAATAAGAAACCCTACCTCATGCATATGACCTTCTCTTATGCCTTATTTTCCATTGTTTTAGTAGGATGTCTCTTCCTTGGTAACTTGGCTTGTAATATACCCTTGATTCCTCCTTGACTTAACCTTCCAATAGGACTGCAAAAATTCAACCTTTTCTATAATAGAGAAATTCCCTTTACTTTGCAAATGTGAGATCAAAGTGACCCAAAAACATATCCAAATTATGCCAAGGACTTTGTTCTCCTTCTTTCCATTGTTTTCTAATGATTAAGCTCTCTTCAAAGTGATCCTTTCACACCTTGATTTCAGGCCTGCTTGACCAAATTTTTGTCTCTGAAATGAGGCCAAGATGCCCTATTTATAGTTTTTGGAGCCTCCATAATAAGCTAACTTGAGAGAGGGTGAGCCTACATGTTTTCTTGAGAAGATTATTTATTCCATCTTGTATCCGACTTGTAGGAGAAGATTTTTCCTGGTCTTGGAGGGCCTTCTTATAAATTTAATGATTCATACAAAAATGTAACATGCCCAAGGAGGGTCCTTCATACATGACATTGGATCTCTTTGGCTTTATGACCAATCCTAGGTGCTCTCAGTGGGAGCCATTACTAAAAATAAAATTCCTTTCTCATGAAACCCATGAGACAAGCATTACAAAAATAACTGTATTTTATTCTTTACATCAATTACATAAAATCACAATTACAAATGTCATTATGAAGACTAAAACTAGTTACACTTTTCAAAACTCCCTCTTAACTACGGAGGTATTCATAATGGTACTTTGTCATTCTCAATCTGAAAAATTCTCATAAGAAGAGTCAGATTGGTATCCCATCTGTTTAGCATCATATCAACTAGCATTGTCACATAGGATGGCCTTGACTAATAGCTCTACCTCTCCACGAGATCTGAGCACGATGCCAGCAATACCAATGATGTATATACACCCTCATTGTTGTATCTCTCATAACATATGCTACCTGAGTTCACAGGGCATGGTCTACTAGGAATATTCTTATGTTGGATTCCCAGTCCTCAAAGAATATCAACCCTCTAAGAATTTTCTTACCTTGGATGCCCTAACTCATCCTCAAATAGTATAGGATGCCATATGTTTACCCAATCCTCCATTATGTCTTCCCAAGTGAAGACAATAATGATGTATCTATCTCTCCCTCTTAATTTGGGAGGACATATCTATTCCAATAAGGGAGTGTACACATTCCTACGAAAGGAATGTACCTAAGCTCCCTCTTGTCTTAGGAATTTTTCTTCCAATTTTATTCCAAGTAAGAAACTTGTTTCCAGGCTCGCTCTTAATTATGGACCTACATCACCTTCTCTGGTATAGATCTTTGGGTGACTAGATGCTTGAAGAAATCCTCCTCATGATGTCATGAATTTATTTTCATTATTTCAAAGTCTTCATGTTTGGGACTACATCATAGGGAAAATATCATCCATCACTTTCATCCATGAGTCATTCATGTCATCATTAGAAAGTGATCTATTAGTTCATATATTGCCTTCCTTCATTCCGCTTTACCATCTTCATGTCCTATGTTGTTTAGTCTGTTTCATCCTACTACATGGTCATAGATGGTGGAAAATATCTATAGATCTTTCGTTTGTAGCATTTCATAATCCCATCCAGATATTTGCTAAAAAAATAAGAAATGAACACTTTCAAAATTACCTTTGTGATTATATTTCATCATGACATCTTCTAGGTTGCATCAACATCCTACATACACATTCACACATCTCCCAAAGATATATATTGTCAAGGGTCTCTTTCTCTATCAAACTTCTACATATCTTTCTTGGAGATATCCTAGTTAGATCTCTTGGTTTTTCAGATGTTGATTGCCTCTTCCATGGTTTCATATCCCATGATCTCTTCCTTCCTTTCCTTACACATTTCATTCCTAGGAATTTCCATTCAGAGTTTTTCAATTATAGCCAACCACCCAATATTACATTTGAGGACATATTATGTTGATTTCATCTAGTGATTGTGTGACCCGCGCATTTATGCATTCCTTCGAACGACGAGATCCTTTCTTTTGATCATTATCTCAAGATAGAGCATTGATCCATGTTATCTACAACCACATGACATAACTTCTACAATATCTAGTGAAAGGATACATACCTCATTTTTCTTTATGTCATCCATACTTCCTTCAAAAACTTGCTTTATTGAAAAGAGCTTAAATCCCTTTATCTGCTTCAACTTTTATGTCATCATACCACCATTCTGTGAATTCCGCAAGTTTGGAATTTTTGATGAAACACTTTCTTCCCCTCTTAATCGGTAAACCTTTCGATGAATATGCCATTAGAAAATATTAAGGATCTAGATTATCCCTATCTAGCAGATGTTTCCTTTTGATAGATGTATGATGAGCCTTGTACTAGATGACCCTTTCTTTCTTTTCCATAGGTACCACCTCTGTTACTAGTGAGGTTTCCAAGAGCTATATCCTTCCATGGGTGACTATTGTGGACTTCAACTTCAACCATATTTCATCCTTTTCTATGATAATTTTATGAGATCTTTCTTTGAATGCTTTTATGATGCCACAATGCCTCCCATCATTTTCTTAGTGAATCATAATAGCCAGATCTTACAACAGAATACTTAGGAGCTTGAAAAGAACTTAGGTGATGAATACTATCTCAGTCATAGTAGATATCTCTTACCTCCTCTTTCCTGGAGCTTTTCTTTTCAAATTCCTCCACTTCTTTAGTGATATGGGCTTATTATTTTCATCTTTTTTTATTGTGCTTCTTGATCTTAGTAAAATCTCTTTTGTAGTGCCCATATTCTTGAAAATGATAGCATTGAATCTTGGCCATGTCCCTTTTCTTTTTCCAAGAACTAGACTTTCAAAATTTTCCCTTTCTTCTTATCATTGTAACATAAGCTTGATTTTTCTCACCGGTTCCCATGTCAGATTTGGAATTTAGTCTAGATTCTTTGATCTTGCACAGTGACCATAGATCCTAGAATGGATTAGCTTCTTTATTTCCATAAATACTTGAATTAAAGTTACCCCATTCCTCCGGTAGTGCATTTAGTACAACTGTAGTCATTTCCTTTTCAGACATGAATTCTCCCAGATCTTGTAGTTGATCTCGGATTTTAGATATCCTCATAACATAGGAGGATATTCCATATTCCCTTGACATATTCAACTTGTAGAGTTATTTACTTAATGAGATTACTTCTGGAGCACTGCTTATGGAATACAACTATACTAGTTTCTCATGTATTTATTTTGAAGTTTCGAGTTTGGATACCTATGGGATGAAGGGATTCTTGATGGATTTTATAACAATCCTTTGAGACCTAACTTCCTCTTTCATGTAATTTGCAATACCTTGAGCATATTCCTTTCCTGGTTTTTTGATAGACCCTTTGAAATGTTACATAACTTCATTTTCAATAAGATTCAAATTTGTCATTTTCTTCCTTGCAAGATAGTTTGAAGGCCCAACCAATTTGTTGCTTTCCTTGCAAAATGACATTTCGACAAATTTAGACGTGGACATAAATATATAATTACTTGATATGATGCTACTTCTTCTTGTTGTTTCTTTTATGTTGATCATGATATAGAGAATAAAAATTCTCCTTGATGAGGATAATTTCCTTCAATAATGATTATTGATCCCATAGAGAGGGATATCCCTTGGATCCTTTGATGATGGAGTATTTGTTGACGAAGATCAATGATGAAATGTTGATTATTTATTAAATGGAAAGGATATTGCTTCAATGGGAGAGAGATTGCCTTAGAATCTTGATGACAAATCTTTCGATCTAGCTTCTTTTGGATGAATAGTTTTTAAGATACTTCAACTTGAAAATGATTGAGAGTGGATCCCAGGAATTCTCATTTGATGGGTGATGATATGGTCTTGACCTTGAATTTCTTTTCTTGGATGAATAAACTTCAAGCTTACCTTGATTTGTAGAACTCTTCAACTTGATTAAATGTAGGGTTTTGGACTTTTTTTCTTGATGATGATCCAAAGACTTATTTTGGTGTAGATTTATTCTTTGATCTAGGGTTATGATGCTTACTTTGTAGATCTTGACTTCAAGATGATATTTGTTTCGACGCCTTTGTCGAGGTTTGATCAATGAGTGTCCCTTCATAGGATTCCCTTCCTTGACTTAGTCACCTTAGCTCTGAAACCATGTTGAGAAATATAGGGCATTAATATTATGTGATTTATTCACTATATATAACTGCTTATGAATGATTTTTACTTCTTAGACTATGATATTGTTTTAATTATTTTATTATAGGGTTATTCTTCATAAAACAACTATCAAAGCACAAATGATAAAGAGATAAGGGACACAAAATATAGGATATCAGCCAGGGCTAAAACCTCTTCGACCTCAGAGGAAAACCCAACCAAATTATTCTTCTTATAGAGATTTCAATTGATGAATACCAAGACTAATACCCTTGACCCACTTTCCACTCAAATACCAAGACACAAAGCTTCCTTGATGAGATCCTTAGTCAATGATAGTCAACCTTCCTTCCTCCTTCTCAACTTGTCCTCAACCTCGACTTTCTTCTGCATCATACCTTCGCTTATTTTGACCTCCTTGAATTAAGTCTGCAATATTTTACCATAATTCCAAAACCCTAAATCATGCATATGGCCTTATCCGATGACTTTTTTTCCTTATTTTTAGTAGGATGTCTCTTCCTTCATAACTCAGTTTGTAATATACCCTTTCTTCCTCCTTGACTTAACCTTCCAATAAGACTGCAAAATTTCCTTCTTTTTGGCAATAGACATAGTCCCTTTACTTCCGTGAGGTCAATTAGACACAAACATAAAACCAAATGATACAGAGGATTTCATTCTCCTTCCTTCCCTTCTTTGTTGATGATTAGGCTCTCCTCTAAGTGATATTTTCACACCTTGATTTCAAACCTCCTTCACCAAATTTTTGTCTTTGAAATGAGGTCAAGTTTCCCTATTTATAGTTGTTAGAGCCTCCATAATAGGCCAACTTGAGAGAGGGTGAGCCGATATATCTTTTGGTGAAGATTATTTATTCCATCTTGTAGTTGACTTGTAGGAGGATATTTTTCTTCGTCTTGGAGGGCCTCCTTATACATTTTATGATTCATAGAAAAATGTAATATGTGCAAGAAGTGTCCTTCATATATGACATTAACTCTCTTTGATTTTTTGACCAATCCTAACGGCTCTCGATGGGATCCATTACTAAAAATAAAATTCCTTGCTCATGAAACCCATGAGACAAGCATTTTAAAAAATAATTTTATTTTTCTTCTTAACATCAATTATGTTGGGATGGGGTCCCCTGGGTCAGTTTTGGGGTTAAGATAACCCAATTTTTGATGTATTTTTTGTAAATAATGTAAAGTCTCCATGATTTGTGGATGCGGAGCACGTAGATGATTAGAAGTCACAGGGGTTTTAGCCCCTTTTTTATGTAAAATTTGAGTTGTTTTGAGATCGACCCATGGTACGCGGACCATGGGATTGTATGTAAAAGGCTATAAATAGGTGTGTATTAGAGATTCTAAGGAATAATTTGAGATGTATTGGGTCAATAGAAGAGAATTGATAGCAAAAAGAAGTGGGACAGATAGGAGAGAAAGACTCTACAACTGAGTGCACAAAGGCCTAGGTAGAGTCTGCAGCTGAGTGCGCAGGGTAGTTTTGATTCTGTAAAGATGAATTGAAGATAAATAAACAAAGTTACCGAAGAAATCCTATGTATATATGTTTATCTCTATTTTCTTCTGTTTACGGTATATGTTGTGGATGACTAATGTGTTTATGAAATATTGATCTAATGATGTGCGATTCTCTTGAATAAGTCTTAATAAATGTATGAAATGCATGTTAAATACTTTCATGAAGACTAAGATGAATTCTGTTATATTTACTAAATACCATAAGTAGATATGTTCGAACACTAACTTAGGATTGTTA
>APFE030072715.1:0-10645 GCA_000404065.3 Pinus taeda
TCAGTTATGCCTGCTTCTTGTTCTAAATCCAAAGGCTTATCATCGGTTGGGGAACTATCGTCATTGAAGAGAATAAATGAATCCATGTCGGAATGGATTGAGTAAATGGGAAAGTTTTGGGGCATTTCCTCACTACTAACCACATACTTCATCAGTGTTTCTCTATACAATCTCTTTGGTTGCCCAAAGACTGAGATAGTGGCGTAAGAGAGGTCTAATTGAAGGGATCCTTGGAGCTTTGCTCCCCAAGATCTTGACAAGAGCATCCCATAATTTGGTGGAATGTCAACGACCACCACGTCCATCAGAATTGTTTTGTTGGGATATTGGACTAAAGACACACATAGATCTTTGATTAAACCTAGACACTTGACCTGACTTGAATCGAAGGAGAATAGGTCTTTGTATGGTCTTTTGATATCAAGGTTCATCTTATCCATTACTGCTTTGGGCATAAGATTGTGTGATGCCCCTGAATCAAACATAGCATTGTGCAAAACTTTGTCGTGTATATGCAGGCTTACATAAAAGGGCAGAAAAATTCCATATGCTGGTTTTCCGTTAACCTCAGGACCAAATAACAACTCTGGCGTATCATCTAAAATATTGACATCACCTTTGGTCTCTGGCATTTGAAGTGTTTTTTGGATTTGTTGCCTATACATATCGTGTTTGGCAAGCTCAGAGAGGGGGATGGAAATTTTTAGTTTGCTTATTTCTGCTTCTAAGCTAAATGGTTTCTCCAATGGAGTCTTTGTGTTGGTGGTAGCTGATTTCCCCCTTTCAAGTGTATTTTCTGTGATTTTCTCCTGAATATCAGTGTTATGGTGAGTGCTACCTTGTGGTATCTCTGTTTTGGGGAGATTTTGCAGAGTGCTATTCAAATTTTCTTTTGTGAGGGAAGATAGCAAAGGCTGATCATTAGCAGACTGCATGTCTGTTATGTCTTCCATAGTTACTTCCTACAGGTTTGGGATCATGTCATCAACTGGTTCTATAATAACAATCGTGCCTTTAATCTTCTTGGGCTGTTTTGTTTGCTTTTTTTTTACGGGCTCGGGCACATCAATTGTGCTAGTCCTTAGTTTGTATTGCTTGTGCACCTCATACACAGCAGAGTCATAGCCTTGTTTGAAGTCAAAAGACTCTCCGGTTTGAGTCTGAAATTCACTAAAGTCTTGATCAGCTTGGTTTTGTTGGATAAGATGGCAGTCTTCTTGTGTTAAGAAAACCTGTTGTTCACTCTTTGAGCCCACCCAGTTTATATGAGTATCTTCTAATGGCTCGCTAGATGTCGATGCCTCCGTGTAGTTCTCTTGGAACGGAGGTCTTATATCATGATCTGGGCTGGATCGTCCGGCGTTTGGGTTGTGAGTTTTCCTAAAATTTGGGTTCCTCATAGTGTTGGCTTGTGGTGCATCCCACGTAGACTTTCTCTCAATGGTTTCTATTCTATCTCCTAGTATGTGCATTCCACTGAGAATAGCATCAAGTTTTTGGTCTAGGGCTGAAGGTTCCTCTTTAAAGGTGGTTCTTCTTTCGGCTCTCTCTCTATTTCTCTTGGCAATTAAGTTTTCCTCTATGCTCACAGCAACGTCTTGCATCTCTGTCAGGCTTTGAGGGGCTCGTTCTCTTAACTGATAAGCCATGTCAGAATCAAAGCCATCGGGGAATTTATATAGAGCAAGATCAGGTGGAGGCCTAACGTTCTGTGGGATTGCATTGTAGACATTGTTAAACCTTGTGCAGTAGTCTAACACAGCCTCCTGAGGGCCTCTTTTAATGGTGTCGTATTCGGACAATATGTGCAATGGGTCCTTCTTCTTCTCCCATCTATTGATAAATGTGTGGTATAAGGCTTCTGGATTTTCTATGGAATTGGCTGGGAGTGCTCTAAACCAAGGCCTGACATCACCTGTCAAACTTTGGACAAAAATCCTCATCCTCACACTATCGTCGTCGATTTCATAGCTCTCAAAGTAATCTTGCATTTTCTTTGTATGCTGAAGGGTCGTGCAGGTACTGGTGCCATCAAAATAAGTTATCTTAGTCTAGTAGTCCTGAGGCATGGCCCCGAGGTTTCCAGGCAGCTGCAAAGGGGCATATCTATTAGCCATATTTACAGGGATGAGTGGAACTGTAGGGATGAATGGAACAGTTGGAACAACTGTGATAATGGGAGTAGTAGTGGTAGTATGTGCACTGAACAGAGGTGTGGATGAGGTGGATGGTGAGGTAGATGATGAAGTAGGGAAAACAGGGGATGAGTGAAAAAGAACTTTGACAGGGGTTGAACCGCTGCTTGACTGAATTTTCTCAGGACTAGAATCAGCTAAATCTTCTCTTTGCTCTATCTTCCTGAGGTTTCTAGGGATTAAATTTGGATTTTCAGAAGTAGCTGGGGGTTTTGGGTCCGGATTTGACCTTGTATTACGTGAATGCTTTTTGGGAGCCAGCTTCCAACTTCATAGTAGAAGTTATCTCAAAAGGTCCCCAGTGGAGTCACCATTATGTTAATGCTCAGGTTGTCCCTTGGCTCCTGAAGGGATACGACCAAGGTAACACTAGACCAATCTTTGGATTGTAGGTCCTAGCCTACCTGCAATCAGAGAGGGCTCTCTCTTCATAATTTAGCTTTGTTTAGGGTGATCTTAGGCTAGCTATTGAGTACAAGGGGTTTTTTTTTTTTGGTGAGAAGAGAATGTCTTCAAGCAGAGAGGTAATGCATCATGCGATGAATTTCAAACCATTGGGCATGGAGTCAGAGGAGCGGGGCTGCTGGTGTGTTTTTCTTGGTCACGAGGGGGATATGGAGCAGATAGATGCTCATGAAACAATTATTCAGGTTTAAAACAAAAGGATGAAGTGGAGGTCAGGGATGTAAGGCAACTAAGATATCTTTGATCCGGCTGACCGAGGTAAGGTGGATGGATTCTATCTAGGAACAATTTAAGATTTCCTAAATAACAATCATACATGGGTGACGAAGAACCAATATGCTCCATGAGGTATTCATATTAAAGCTCTTAGTCAGAACAAAAACATATAGAACGTTTGAAAAAACTTAGTGTAAATTGTTGTAAGGCCAATTGTATATTAGTCCTCCTTTCTGCAATCGAAAAATGGATTCTATCTAGGAACAATTAAGATTTCCTAAATAATAATCGTTCATGGGTGACAAAGAACTAATATGCTCCATGAGGTATTCATATTAAAGCTCTTAGTCAGAACAAAAACATATAGAACGTTTGCAAAAACTTAGTGTAAATTGTTGTAAGGCCAATTGTAGATTAGCCCTCCTTTCTGCAATTGAAAAATGGATTCTGTATAGGAACAATTAAGATTTCCTAAATAATAATCGTTCATGGGTGACAAAGAACTAATATGCTCCATGAGGTATTCATATTAAAGCTCTTAGTCATAACAAAAACATATATAACGTTTGCAAAAACTTAGTGTAAATTGTTGAAAGGCCAGTTGTCGATTAGTCCTCCATTTCTGCAATCAAAAATAGTGATAATAAAACCAATATATGAGAACTTATTTTATACAGACAAGAGATGTTTTATTAGTCCATACGACAGCGTGAGAATTTGTTGATCATCCTTCAGCATTTTTTAAAAAAAAGAAAAGGAAAGCATAGTGGACAGTCCATTATCTGATCCTTTGAATAATCTTTTATCTCTCAGCCAACAAACTCTCAATGATACAACGCAAACCAGCTGGATTGGAAGTTTTAAGGAGATGAGAAGTACACAAACAAAATCATTATTTTAGCATATCAGCATGAAGGTGAAAAAAGCTCTGTCTAGGAGCTGATAAAAAATTCTTGCATAAATGCCAGAACATGGGCGGATTCATCGAGATAAGAGGCCAAAGGAATCAATATTCCTTACCAGTTCAGAAGAAAACATAAAAAAAATAGCAGACCTTGACCATAGAGTGTGGCTCAGCAAATTCTATACTAATCTTTCTAGCTGCTATTTAGATGGCGATATGAGCATATCATGAGCGTGAAACATAAGGAAAAACAGAGATGAGAGGCACTTATTGAGTTATGTGGCAGCTTTACAATTCCATAAGGCCCCCTTCAAACACCAAGACAAAGCACACAGTCCATTTCAAAGAAAACTCCCACAGTCTTTGATTAATGAATCGTACTAGATGTACATAACCAATCTCTATTAGAGTTTATCGACCAATTCTTACTTGTTTCTCTCCCCCTTAAGACTGACTATGGGGTGGTTTATATAGTGAAGGATTCACATCCTTCCCTTGAACAGGTGTCACAGGGAAAATGTCAAACAAATATCTCTAGATCATATCTGGAAAAATATCTATGAATTAATGTCTTTAACTCATCGCTGGGCTGGGAATTAATACATATTTATCTAAACAGAGTTGTGCTGAGGCAGCTGGAAGCTTAAGTTATGTAACTGAGGACCGTGCTTTGAATACTCTTGTCCATATCCTTTAGGCGTTTCTGCTGCTTTTATGTGGCCTGTTTGTCGGTTTGCTGAAGTTGCTTCATTGTCGTATCGGGCATTCACTTTCCTCTCAAAACACTTCAAACTATTCAATCACCCCTATCTTATCTCATGTGATCATTAATATAACCTCTAGGTGTATTAAATTTGTTTATCTGGCTGTGACACAACAAGCACCTTTAGATTTTTTAAAAGACAGAGCAGGTGTTGTTTAGCGCCTCTTTGTGCCCTGTATTCCCTGATCTGAGTTTCTCATTCTCTCGTTCCCTTTCCTTTTCCCTCGCCCTGTTAACCACTGCTGGAGTCTCCATTCTTAAAATATTTTCTTCTGGTCGCTTCAGTATCTGCTCGCCTTCCCCTCCACAGCGATAGATTTAATTATCCCATCTTAAAGGTTTCAGATTTTCTGAATCTCTCCATGAACTGGAAGCGAGCCTTGGCCAAATAACAGAGGGAACTGTAACAAAACTCTCGTCTAGAAACTTGTTTGTAACTTAAGATGCAGAGACTCCAATGTTCCATAATGGATTATGCACGTAGACCTTGTGTTGAAGAATCCATTACAGCAACTTCAACCTCAGACAATGGAGCTTGTAAATCATCATATGATTCTGAAAATGAAGAAAGCTCTAAAAGTAGAGGTGGTGAGAATTGCTGCATTGATTCCCGACCTGTGCTTTGAATATTGATCTCTACAAAATTACTGTCCTGTATAATGGAATTACCAAGTTCTGAGCTATCATTATGTTGATTTCTATTAGACGCATGAACATCAGATGATCTCTCAAATTGTTTCTCTTTGTAAACCTTCATCTTCTCAAAAGTAGAACCCTACATTAAGTCATAGTTCTCTCCTACCGATGTCAACACACGTAAATTTGTCTATTGCCTTGTAGAATTATTACTCCCTCCTCTCTTGGGGAAGCTACTGCTAGAAGAAAGAGGTAAAAAATAGTGATCATTATCATTGTCAAAGCTTTCTCTTGAAGGGTCCACTTGAATATCTGGCCTTGAAAGAGCATCATTTCGCACCGCTCGTCTTAAAGAAGAAATATATGAATTTCCATTATCTTCTATGTCCTCATTTCTTAGACTTTTAGGTGGAGACGAGCGATTTGGTTTTTCAAATTTTTGAAGAGTCTCCAAATTGTGTGCTTGAATTACAAACGATTGATGCTTCTGTAAAAATCTATCTTTTTCAGAAGGAAATGGTGATACATAAAATAATTGCGGTAGCTTGAGTGCAGGAGTTGGAGGAATCAACTCAAGAGCTGCAGACACAATCTTTGAACCTCCCTCCACATCTTCATTAGCAATGCACTCCTTATCATTATCCCGACATCTTAGTGGGGACTCAACAACCGTTTTCTGTTCTATTCTCACAGAGAAGCAAGCATTGATACTGGTTTTAGACACATCTTTGCAGGTTCTCTCACCTTCAAGGTGAATAAAGCTCCTTGAAAAACATTCATATCTTGAAGCATCCAGCCTACTTTCAATTTCATCAACTATGCATCCAATTGAATTTAACTACGGAGGAAATTGGTAACATCAAGGCAATCACCAAGAAACTTCAGTCTTGAATTCATATTTTGCTACTACCCCCTTCCTCTTGTTTCAATAACATTTCAAGCAGCACTGACCCACCATCTATCCTATCTTGGTCTCCTCTACAATGGAGTGCTTCATCTTGTGTTTCCTCTTTTTATTGTTAAGTTGCAGTTTTTCCATTTCAGTTGCTTTCAAACGCCATAAAATTTCTTCTGTTGTAAGTTCCTGGGGTACTGCACAATCAGCATGGACAGGATCCCAGATAACTGCATATGACCAATCCCAATCATCATTTTGAACTTCCAAGAGAGGAGCTCTGCGCCATTTGCCACAAATTATATCCTTTGCCTTCCGTCCATGTGGACATGGTACTCCTTTGTCAATCACATTCTGACACTGAATCCAGTTTTCTATTAAGCCAGGAAAAATGACTGAACAGGTTGTCAACAATTGGACCAAACTTCCTTCATCAAGTTCTGCTGTGCATGCTCCATTTCAAGGGGCCCTCCCAGAAACAAGCTCTCTGCATCATCTTGAACCTTGCCAGTCCAGACTAGAACATCTGCCTGAAATGCCTTGCCAATTCAAACTTGAGTTGTGTAAGGTTGATTATCTTCTAGCATATGCCAGAAAAGATCAGCTTTATCTTCAGTAGAATTCTCTGATTTTGAACCACTTTTATCAAGGATACTCTGAGAATTTTTTCTTGCAATAAGGCACTTCGTTTCTCTTCTCTTCCTCTTCTTTTTGCAATATTGGCAATGCCATTCATCTTGAATAGGTACTGATTTTATTTTAGGACTACAACATGTCATATGAAAGGCTTCCTCACAGATATCACAAATGAGAGTTCTGGTTGAATCTTCTGAAAAACCACATATTTTACAGAATAGTGAGAAACTGCCATCAGCAACAACATCATGCAAATTGCCAACATTCCTTATAGCATTGTGACTTGAAAGATATTCCCACTCCTATTTCCACCCTCTTTGATGCCTTAGAGGTTATTTGATCTTTAGCTGAAGCAGCTGGCCTGGAAGAAACCAGAAATGGTGGTTGTTTGACCAATACTTTCTGTTACAATTCTGCCATGTCTCTGTCTCGGTCATGTAATTTTGAATCTGCAAGTTCCAATTTAGTGCATTCCTGCTAAAGAGCCAAATTGTTATTTTCATTCTCCTCCATAAGCCTTGAAATTTTGTCTTCATGCACTTTGATGGAATTGGCTATGGGACTTTTTCTACTGAGAGCACTTCATTTGTCTTTTGAGCTGCTCTATCTTTTTGTCCCTGACTTTTATAACATCGAGAAGAGCTGCTTTGATTTAGCATCATCTATTTCACAACCATTAAAAACAGAACTAAAGGTTGATAGTCCTTTGTAGTAGCAGAAAATGTTGAGCTAGTTATGGTTATATTTCAACCAATGGAGGGGATATGTATTTAGGGGGATCTCGTATAATGTTTTTAGTATGGGGAGGGAAGAATAACTGGGATTTAGATAATAAGTTAGAAGTTAATATGTAATCTGATCAGAGAGCGCTAAGGATAGGAATCTTAGGCTTTTGAAGGGAAAACAGGACTTTTTAAGCGGATTAGGGGAAGTTAGCGAGTGTTTTGAGGGAAAAAGGGAAATTCAGACATGCCTCGCTTGAGCTCCTCCAAATTGAAACTGCCTTATGCTTGAGATGCGAACAGATATCACGCTTGAGAACATAAAATGAAACGGATCCCAACCCATGATTCTGCCACCACAAAACTACCTACCCGGCCTACTCTCCTAACATTTTTTCTTCTTATGGTTTGGGTGCCCTTGAACTAGCATACCCAGAATTTCAACCTTTCTTTCAGCTATCCTCCTATCTAAATCAACCCTTGTCTCTTCCGGGGCTCAGATTAAGCTGATGAGCGTCCTGGTTTCTCTACCTATTTACCAATCCGCCAAGTTTTAAGCTTGTTTGGCCGGATATTCATCTCTATATTCTAAAGCAAGCAATTGAAACCCAGGGAAGCCAAGTTTAAACTATTTGGCCTTCCCTTGACTGAACAGCTCTTCAAAATTTGAGTGACTTATCCAAATGAAACTCTTGGAAATGTGGAACCTTTGTAGTAATAAAAAGATGAAATATTTGGCATGCAAACTGCCAATCATGAAATATGAACCCCTATTGCAATAGGAGGCTAACACAAAGATTCAAAAGTGACTCACATTTGGTCGCTTCCCAGAAAAGGCCTCCATAAGTGTCTTCATTCCCAATATAAGGTGAGGGCTTCTGTGACTCAGTGTTGGGTTCTTTTGTTTCTTTTTATATTTTCCCTGTGTGTTGTGTGTCTATATTATTCAAATTTTAATTTGATTTCTTCGATCTGGATCAACAAGAGCGAAGTTGTTTTATCATTTGCAATTGTAAGGAATTTCATTGTAGGGAATTGTATTAAGAGTGCTTCGTCTTGTGTAGGGAATTTCATTGTATTTGCAGTGGAAATGATTCCTGTTTTTGATGTCTACATGACTTTGACTATCTGCTTTGTTCTCAATATCTACATGACTTTGACTGTCTACTTTGTGTGTCTTTCTATTTGGTTTGGTGTGTCTTTCATTGATTGTGACTCTATGCTTTTAAATCTGATGAGTGATAAGGGATGCTCACTTGTTCGTTGTCATGAATGGGGGTATTTATAGGGGAGAGGAGGGAACAACCATGACATGTATGTTTCTTGTATATTCATATTTATGTTTTATTCTTTTTTTAGAGTAGAATTTTCAATGTTCTTCTTTTTCTTCATCAAACCAATGACCCACCCTATCAATCTATCATTCCTACAATCCCCTATTTTGACGTGATTTCCCCACTTATTTTAAATCGATATAAACCAAACTAAATAGATAAACCAAATCATTATCTGTGACAACATCGAAATCCCAAATTAATTTAGTGTGATTTAGTTTTTCCCAATGGAGTTCTCCCTGTATTTCCTTTTACTCCATCTTATTACACTAACCATCCACACCGTGATCCACTTTATGAATTTGTTGAAACCTAGATGGACTTAGTTGAAGAATTACTTGGCAAACCTTAATTACCAAACTCCATTCCATTTCGGTTTCCTTCCATTAACTTCTTGAAGAAAGCATAAGCACCATAATTCCCTTTCGGTCCTTCTTTCATTTAAGGTGGTTGCGAATTAGGTAAAAAAATAAAACAAACATCCCAAATTACTCCTTTACTTTTATCAATATAATTCTTGAATTCATTTATATTTAATGATTTTCTTGGTAAAAATTTTGGTAATGATTTTTCATGTATATTAGTCAGAAAGAGACTTTTCAGTGCATGTTTATATGTAGAAATTAATGTTATTTTTTTAGTTGTGTTATATGGCTTTTATCTTTCAAAAATTAGAGGGTAGAATATTGTGATGTATTTTAAATTTTTGAGGATCTATGTTTCAAGAGACATCCATCTAGTTATACAATAAACAAATCAATGTAGTTACCTTTCTTTATTTACAAAAACTAAAGATGAGAGCCTTTCTCTTTCTCTTTCTCTTTCTCTTGCTATGTATAAGTGAAACAATTTTTCTTATTTTCTTTTAAAATGTTTTTTTATTAGTGAAGAAAAATTTTATATAATCCGAGGGCAAGGATTAATTTACATGGACATGCAATCAAGTCATCATTCTGCATTCTCACACTTTCCTCGTTATAATGAAAATAAATATATTTACCATACGTAACTTCTCAAGATTATTTATGTTTTCCTCAATGTATATGTAGGAATAAAATTGTAAATGTGTAACTTACTAGTGGTTATTACTCACCAAAATTTATGTAACTACATAGGCCTAACCAAGCAATTAATCTATCCACTTCACATCTCCATTTATTAGTTCTTGCTAAAGAAAGCTTATATGATTATATTTTCCTATTAACCATTATTGACTTAGCTAACATTGACCAATATAGCTAAGATTTATTAGTTCCTCCTAGGGGAAACTTATATGATTATAATTTTCTATCAACCACTATTGACTTAGATAACATTGACAAATTTTAGTGATTTCTTATATTTATATTGTTTATCTATATTCATGCTCATGTAATTGTTTATTGATTTGAAATTATATAATATGAAATGAATATTTTTGCAAATTGAAATTTTCAATTTATACATGGTTGTTTATAATGTAAAATGATCTGCATTATTTAATTATATTTGTGTTCTTATTTTTTTTTAAATTGTACAATGCACAACAAATTTATTCGTGAATATAATTGTTTTATTTATTTAAAGTATCTGAAATAAATGTATATGCATAGAGGAGAGAGAGAGTGGAATGGAGGGAGGGAGGGAGAAAGGGAAGACGAGAGAGAGAGAGAGAGAGATGGAAGGGGAGACAGAGAAATGGAGAGAGAGAGAGAGAGATGGAAGGGGAGACAGAGAAATGGAGAGAGAGATATGGGAGAGAGGGATGGAGGGGAAGAGAGAGGGAGGGATGGGGAGATGCAGATAGAGAGAGAGTAAGAGAGAGGGAAGGATGGGGGGGAGAAAGAGAGGGATGGAGAGAGAGAGAGAGAGAGAGAGAGAGAGAGAGAGAGAGGGAGGG
>APFE030072721.1:0-14952 GCA_000404065.3 Pinus taeda
AAAGCAGGAAGAAGTGGGAGGTAACCATGGAAGAAGAGATGGACTCCTTAATGCATAACCAGACTTGGGATTTAGTCAGGTTGCCTGCAGGAAAAACTACATTGAAGAATAAATGGGTTTTCAGGTTGAAGGAAGAAGATGGAGGAAAACAGAGGTACAAAGCTAGACTTGTGGTGAAGGGGTTTGCACAGAAGAAAGGTATTGATTTTGATGAAATATTTTCTCCTGTTGTTAAAATGACTTCAATCAGAACTATTTTGAGTCTTGTAGTAGCTGAAGATTTGCATCTTGAGCAGTTAGATGTAAAGACAGCCTTTCTCCATGGGGATTTGGAGGAAGAGATATATATGCAGCAGCCACAAGGATATGAAGTGAAAGGGAAGGAGAAACTAGTGTGCAGGTTGAAGAAGAGCTTGTATGGCTTAAAACAGGCTCCAAGGCAGTGGTATCTAAATTTTGACAAGTTTATGTCTGAACAAGGTTATACTAGATGTCACTCTGATCATTGTGTTTATCTGAAAAAGCAAAATGATGGCAGCTATATTATATTGTTATTGTATGTTGATGACATGCTTGTTGCAGGATCTAACATGCAGGAAATAAATGTGCTAAAAAGAAAATTGGCAAATTCATTTGCAATGAAGGATTTGGGAGCTGCAAAACAAATCCTTGGTATGAGAATAACTAGAGACAGGAAAAATCGTAAATTAACATTGTCCCAAAATGAGTACATACAAAAGGTGTTGAAAAGATTTAACATGCACAATGCAAAACTAGTTAGTACACCTTTTGCTAGTCATTTCAAACTTAGTAAGGAAATGTGCCCAAAGACCCAGGAAGACGTGGATTATATGTCTAAAGTTCCATATGCATCAACAGTTGGAAGCTTAATGTATGCAATGGTCTGCACAAGGCCTGATATTGCACATGCAGTGGGAGTTGTAAGAAGGTACATGAACAATCTAGGAAAGGAACATTGGATGGCAGTGAAATGGATTCTCAAATATTTGAAAAGTACCACAGATCAAGCATTATGCTTTGGTGGTTCAAACATTTCTCTACAGGGATATGTTGATGCAGATATGGCAGGGGACAAAGATAACAGGAGGAGCACAACAGGATATGTATTCACTGTTGGTGGAACAGCTGTCAGTTGGTTTTCAAAAATCCAAAGTGTTGTTGCACTTTCAACAACAGAAGCAGAGTATGTTGCTGCTACAGAGGCTAGTAAAGAAATGATTTGGTTACAAAGGTTTATGGGTGAATTGGGTAAGGAGCATGATATGGGCACGTTATATAGTGATAGTCAAAGTGACATTCATCTTGCAAAGAACTTAACATTTCTTTCTAAGACGAAACATATACAACTCAAGTACCATTTCATACGATCAGTGTTGGAAGATGGAGAGTTGAAGCTGGAAAAGATACACACTAGCCACAACCCTGCAGATATGCTAACAAAAGTTGTAACCAGGGAGAAACTGAGAATATGCTCAGTTTTAGTTAGTCTTCAAGGATGACGATGAAGATGAGAAACAACCAGGTCCAAAGAGGAGTCATTGTCCAACAAATGGAGCAGTAGTGGAGTTGCTACAATCAGTCTCCAAGTGGGAGATTGTTGGGTGTGGAGCCTGATTATCTTCTATATTCAAAAGTACCACCACATTGGACCCCAGTTCAAAATGGGGGCAGCAATG
This sequence comes from Pinus taeda, assembly GCA_000404065.3. NCBI lineage: Eukaryota > Viridiplantae > Streptophyta > Pinopsida > Pinales > Pinaceae > Pinus > Pinus taeda. Next base: position 1,698 of record APFE030072721.1, read on the forward strand.
CCGCCCGTAAAATATTCGTCGCAGGGGGGGTCTAGGGGGGGCGGCTGCGACCTTTGGGAGCCCCCCCCTGGTGGGGGGTTTCGGGGGCAGCGCCCCCAAGCTAAAAAAACAACTGTAAAATTGCCTTGTAAAAGTATAGTATTTCTAGTAATCTGTCGTTCATTACGATGATCTGACAGTAGAACTTATGTTTAGTTTAGGTTTTTCCCTAGAAGGCAACCCCTCTCTTGTATGAGGCAATTGTATTTGAGGCTATGAGATAGATGTGTATTCAGTGTGAGCGAGAAACAAAGAGGTGAGACTGTGAGAGAAGACAAAGGATATTACAGCGGATTTGCTATAGGTTGTGTCTCTTCATTTTGTTGGATAATAGAAAGGAAGGACTGGCTGTTCGAGGTGGACGTAGCCCAAACTGGGTGAACCACGTATCTCTGTCTCTCTTGTTTTGTGCATTTTCTGTTTTTATATTTCTGCAATATTTTATGTGTTCCATTGCTCCGTAATATATATAATTTTCTAACATCGGATTCATATAAAAGATGAACTTACAATGCAAGCATATGTTATCCCATTCAAGCTTGCAATTAAAAATTAGTTGGGGTACCTACCAAAAATGGTGGGGGAAAATTTGGAAATCTAATTAGTTGTGTCGGCAACTCAATCTTGAACATCACACTTTCAGTTTCATGTCGGGTTGGGATATCCTCCTTTGTATCGTTGACCTTCCTAGGTTTGGCCATTCATTTTTACCTTCCACTTGATCTCTACCATGTCATCATGACCACCGATCACATGGATCCAAAAGCTGCCAAAACTTCCAGTTGTACTCCGATATGTTCAAGAGTTGTCCTTCTGCAGTTACACTTACCTTTGTTTCTCTGTATCATCCAAAATCATTTTGCATCCTTTCGTCTCATGTCGATGATGTGTGAAACATTATATCCAAGAAGTTGGCCGAGAGGCTCCTTTCCAATACCTTAGAGCTTGCATGCCCTAATGGCAAGTTCTTCGCACTCGATGACAAGTTCACATCATTGGCTTTCGATCTAGTGATTTCACAGGTGTTCAACTTCAGTTCCTCTATTTAGATTATGTGGATTGTGCCTATAGTACCTTGAGGACCATTGTCATTATTGGTGGTTTCTCTCATTTTTGTTAACAGTTTACATCATTGACTGGTAATCAATCGATTTTCTAGCATGTTCGATGTCAACACATCTATTCACATGTTAGAATTTATACTCTAATCGGGTCATGTTGGAGCAAAAGACCCTGTATTCATATCACAAAAGTCCAGGTTGCGAAGTGATGTGACATGGTAAGTCAAACTACAAAATGCATTGGTAGACAAGGCTCATTTATGGCTCAACTTTGTTGGTAGTATGGTATTGGCATTGATGTCAACCATGGAGCTAGTTGTGTTGGTATTAATGTCGATATGTTGGATGAGCTTGTGGTTGATGATATGAGCTATGAAACTATGTTTTAGGTCTTAAAAATGTTGTAGAGGTGCCTAAGGAAGTGGTGATGCAAGTGGAATTAGATCTGGGTAGAGAAGACTTAAATTTTCTAAGTTTTACATGACTATCATAGTCTTTCCACAGTTACCCAGTGGCAGTATGACAACGTTGTAGATTTCCTTGTTGTGCTCATGGAAATCACCTCTAGCTTGTTTTGTTGTGCATGTGTCACTTCCTATAGATGAATAAATAAACTCGAGCTTAACCTAGTGAAATTCCCATGGTAATGGATGTGATCAGAGTGCATTGACTTGGTATTCAAAGTTCACTTTGATTTGGTCATAGTCTATTGTTTTGATCAAGTATGAACAAAATGATTAGTTGGTAATGGTGGATTCGTTCATCAACAAAGAAGAGGTTCATAATTATTATTTTGATTGATCTCGTCCTCCGTGTGATATTTGATTCAGTCACCAAAACATAATAAAATGTGTTTATTGTGTGGATTTGGTGGTGTATGATTTGATTATTGACAATTGGTTTAAATTTGTAATGCTTCATCCTATATTTACCCTCTTTTACAAGCTCCCGAGGGTAAACTTGAGATGAGTGCTATTATATAATGACCCAACCTCCAAGTTCAAGGGATGGAAGTGGGGCCTAAAAACTGAAAACTTCCTTACATCCCTGAAGGACTACAAACCACTCAGGAGATGGGTAACTACTCTAGGTGATCAATCCCTCTGTTGGAGCCCTTTTTCACTGACCTAACTCCATAAACACACCCATAGCACCTCAATAATTTTGTTATGAGGCTATAAGTGCACTCATAAGCCTAATTCCATGCAGTTGTGACCCAATAACTCTAGCTTTCTCCTAGTGGTTCCAAGATCTGAGCCACTTTTCTAAGATAGCCTCCAGAAAACTACCTACAACTACCTGTAACTTTCTAGAAACATAAACAAGATGATAATAATGCTAACCATTCATAACTTTACCTAGCCATGCTTAATCCAGGGTAGAAATTTCGTCAAACATATGATAAACATATAAGTTATAGGTCATCAATGCATATATGGTCATAAACTTCTGAACTTCATCTGAGAATCACCAACAAGGTCCATTTCCTTATCAAGATAGTTATAATAATAATTGTTATCCCATGAATTCATCAACCATTCAATAAACTATCAAATCATCAACAAAAGTCATAGCTAGAGAACATCATCTAACCACGCTTATAATTAGCATATAACCAGAATAGAAACCATGACATATTAGCCATAAAATCCACATAATATCAAGTACATGTGCTCATTCATTATATTAGAATAATAACTCACATTATATTATGCAAAATACAACCAAATCAGGGACTTCCACAAACGACCTGCCCATAGATTGGGCTGAATCAAATATTTCTTCTAGCCAACCACCCTGGTGCCATATTCCAATCATGAATGTGGGATCACATGGCATAAACCAAGACAAAATAAAATAGGGAATCCAAAGGTTAAACCACCTCCACCCTCAAGCTATTTTGATCTCACCTAAACTAGTCACGAGATCATAAAACCAAACCAAAATTGGATGCCTTAAAATCCATTCACCATATCTTGAGGAATTTTCCTCTCTCCACCCACCTATCAAGGGCTTTCCGAGAAAACCATCTCCACCCCAAGCCTTTGGTATTTTCCTAAGACCACCTCATCCAGTTCCAAAATCTTTTGGAAATCCAAGGCTCAAGTAAGAATGAGCCCCATCACATCATGGTTATTGAGGAAATGGAAAGGAAAGGAAAAAAGTACTGTCAAACCAGGCAAAAACCATGCCATTGACAACAAATTAACCAAATAGACAAATGCATGTACCATTCATTCAGATAAAAACAAGGAAATTGCACATGTAACATGTTACCTGCAAAATATTCCTGCTAAAATTTTTGATCGAACCTTCTCCTTATGCTCCCTTGCTTTCCTTTTCTTCCCTTTGCCTTCCGTTTGTTTTCCTTTGCTTGATTGTCCAAGTGCTTTTTCTCTCTCATGTTTCCTATCTTGATCAAAAGAGGAGCAAAAGTTGTCAACTGATTCTTAGGTTTCTTTTTATTATTGATGTCTCTTTTTTCTTCATCTTCCTTCATTTTTCCTCTAATTTCCATTGCATGCATGTTTGTGTATCTTCATCTCCCTTTTCTCCTAATTTCCTTGTTTCTCATACTTAAATTCCAATTATTGTCTCTTTGTCTTTGTCAATGCCTTTGCCAATTTCCATAGCCATTATCATACCACAAGTGATGCCCACTATTATTTTTTCCCAACATTTAGCTTGGAATATGTTCCCCATGACCTTGGTTGATTTTTTCCTTTTAATATTATTTATTACATGAAACTTTAACCTGGGGCTATTAAAAACCTCTCCCCCTTGGTGGAACATTGTCCTCGATGTTCAACGATGCTTATGAACAAAAGAACATACTGACCATAGAGCTTTATAACATAGCTCAATGTTGTATTTACAACATACCAAACTACTAAAAACATGAACACCATTCTAGCTATGGAGTTTTATAAACCCATCTCAATGAAATATTTACAATGACAACACATATATACTTTTACACATTCGCTTCAACCAATAAATAATCATAATGTTTATGGAGTTTCATAAACACAAATCGATATAATATTTACCATGATATACACATATATATGTATGCACATTTTCACTAAACATCAAATAAAAGGATAAAATGCTTGCATCTGCATCAAGGGAGTCCAAAGACTCACACCTCCACCCTCAAAGTAGTACCAAGATTCACCTCCTTCCTAGGATGTCCAGAATCCACTACCCAAAATGAAGGTTTGCCTTCAATGTCCAGTGCTACAATCCTTGTGGTACTTGTTCTCTTAGTGAACACTTACCAGCTCATCGTTCCAAGGAACACTCCTAATATGTTTCTAATTCCATCTAACAATGATAATGACCAAACAAAATGTATTCCCTGACCTTTCCTTCTCTGCTACATAGTTCATTAGGAAATCCAGACATCCCCTTTCATGTAGTCACATACCTTCCAAGTTCCATTGGCATCCCCTTCTCAAGTGATCAATCCCTTGGCAAGGTTTCCTTGCATCATAAGCTCAAAAACCAACGCATATCCCTACCTCAAAGCCATCATATCAGTAATAACATGCTTATGGAAATTAATGGACGTTATTGGGTACCAGTGTCTCATAATGCCCATACTCCCGAATTCCTTTACTAACATATTGTTGCATGTTCCAATTCCTTTTAATATTGTTTCTACATTCTAGCAGCCAGTTTCAACCACCCAACCAAGAATTTCCATGCTTTGATATACCAAGAACATAATTCCCATTAGACTCAAAAGGAATTGAAATAAATTCAAATTATACTTCATTGATGGCTTGTCCATAATGTACACTTGTAATTTTTTTTACTTCCTGTCACATCAAGTCAAATTAGCTCTTTGATCAGATCATCATGTATAAACATATTACATCCAGTTAGCTCAAAATAAACCATCATAAATCAAAATCATAGACTATGTGCATAATTAAAAACTGAAATAAAATATTGATACTTATCTTTCAAATAGTTCTTTGCTTATGCCTTTGTTCTTTTTCCTTTTCGTATACACAATGGATCAGTTTCGAAACCTGGCAATGCCTAATGACTTCTCTTCTCTTTGATCACGTACACACATTGGATCAGTTTCCAGACCTAGCAAGCACCTAGTTCCTTCACTTCTCTTCTTGTCCAGAGCAACAAGGGAATTCAAAGACTATACTGCATCCTCCCTCAATATCAATAACAAGTGAATCCAAATACTATACCACCTCTACCCACAATATCAACAAGGGAATCTAGAGAATATACCACCTCTACTCTTAATATCAGCAAAAAGGGCATCCAGAGACTAAATTGCCTCTACCTTCAATATTAGCAACAATGGCATCTAGAGACTAAACCACCTCTACCCTCAATATCAACAACAATGGCATCTAAAGACTAAACTGCCTCTACTCTCAATATCAACAACTCAATATTGGTCTCATCCCAAGCTATCCAAGGCTCCAGAGAGATACCATCTTAAACCACAGCCTCTAGGAATCCTCAGAACCAATCCCTTCATAACATGTACACATACACACAGTGTACAACACAACACATACACCTACACCTGGTGTACACACCACACATACACCTACATTGAGTGTACAATGCAACATGTACACATACACATAGTGTACAACACAACACATACACCTACACCCATTGTACAACACAACACATACACCTACACCTGGTATACAACAAAATGGACACACATGTCACAATTCAATGACTACACATCACACATGTCACAATACCACATGTACAACACAACACATACAACATGTACACACATAACATTTACATAACAAAAATACTGAACATCTAAAGACCACACTATCTCTACCAGGAGTTCTTGCCACTAGTGTCTTTCCCATACCTTATTGTGTGCATCTGCAACCCAAGTCCTAAGTGTTTAGTCAATTTAGTGTGTCCTAAATTGCTACATTAATTATCAATCCAGGAGTCATAAACAGATGAAGTGTGGTGCACTATATGTGCAAGACAACCTCTTTCTTACTTTTTGTTGTTTTCAATTTTTATTTTGTTTTGGGGGTTTTATCTTCGTTTATCTCCTAATATGAATGGAAATCCTATCTTTGAGTTTTAAGAATACTCTAGAAGGCAAGTTTGGGTATAGATTTTAAGGCAATTATGTCCTCTATAATAATTTCCAGAACTTAACACTTCAGAAGGTCTTAAAACATACTAGTGATGAAATTAATACTTGAACAAGAATGAAAATGTGTTGCTATTCAAATCAAACAAATAATGAACTACTAATCAAGAAATCATTATCTCTGCTGCTTGTCTAAATACAGAAAGAAAAATGAGTTAAGCTAATGCACTCAACAAATCAAAAACTGCAAATTAATAAAAGTAAAATAAATTCACTTCATTCATAGTCTAATAGCTCGCCAAGTAGTCTAACCTATGGCTCTGGAGATAACGTCAATGATATGAGGAATTTGATATATAATTGCAGAAAAATAAAGCTAAAATCAAATCACATCATTCATAGTTCGATATCTCGCCAAGTAGTCTAAGCTATGGCTCTGGAGATAATGTCAATGATATGAGGAATTTGATATCTAATTGCAGAAAAATAAAGCTAAAATCAATTTACATCATTCATAGTTTGATAGCTCACCAAGTAGTCTAAGCTATGGCTCTGGAGATAACGTCAATGATATGAGGGATTTGATATCTAAACTAACTGACAAAGAAAATGAATAAAACTGAAATCAAATCATAACTGGAATTGAAAAGCTAAAAAAAAAACAAAGTCAACAGAGAGGCTAATCTCATGTCACTAGTTATTGTAAAAGTTGTATGAAAATGCCCAAGCCTACTCTATCCTGAAACACACACAATGATCGGTGTTAGCAACAATATACAAAGCTTGAAAAGTCATGTACAGGAATGAAATGTTAATATCATAACAAATTTAATATACACAGGTGAATAACTATGAAATATGTGCAATGGAAATAAGGAAACAATACATAAAAACTTTACAGAAATAAAGAAAACAAAACTTTAGCCACCAGGGGCCCTCTGCACAACTTTGGTTAACACGTTGTCAAATCAAGATTATGCTCATGCAGTCATATAGAAGCAGAGCCTTCTCATATTTCAAAACAAAGGAAGAATCCTCTTGTTACCATAGCAGGACTAGTGTCACGGCACAGTAAACTTAACTGTAAAATTACATCAACAAAGACTAGCTTTATGCATTTGGAAACACGTTATTTATAACAAAATTTTCATAATTGTTTTCCCATGAAACATCTTCAACTAAGGAGCATCCGTAAGCTCAGCATAATGGTTGATAATATCATTCAATCTATCAAAAGTGGTTGTTAGATTCACATCATGGGGCTAGTCTACAGCTATCAAAATGAACCCATGGGTCTAGGAACGGCCTTGGAGCCTTCACGTGTTGGAAAACAGAGACCTGTTGCCATAGGACTCCTTCGTTTGACCACCATTTAACCAAGGACTTCCTCTATGGATTTGGCTGAACCAATAGGACCTGATCCATGTCCAGGTCATTCTTAACTTGCCCACGTGCCTCGTTTTGCTTGACGACACCTGCAACCTAGAGATCAACAAAAACAACTGTGGAAAGTCGAATTAGCTGCGGAAAGTGGCTGCATTCCGCAGCTAATGAGCAAAATCTAAGTCAAATAGAAAACACAAAAAATAGTTAGAAAACCACTTAAATGCTCTTTTAGAATCAACATGCAATGATTTTTGATAGCTTATGAGGTCCAGGTGAGGGGAAAAAGTCTAGGAAAGTGTGTAGGAGATATGTAGTTTCAGGGCTGAACATGCCCCCACTGTGAAGGTGTTGCATGTCCCCATGCAACCAAAACTTTGACTGTCCTCCCTTCAATTCATGTGTTCTGAGACCTCTGCTAGCACATCCTGCCTTCTTCTCTTCTTTCTTGGTACCACTATCATCCTAGGCTTTCTCATTAAGCACCTGAATTTGAGGTTGCTAAGAGCTCTACTCAACCTCCTGCTCTTTTTCTTCAACTTCCTATTCTACTTCTGCCACAGACCAAGATGCAACATAGTGTTATCGTGAATGATCTTATTCAATCTGCTTTGTTCCTTCAATGTTTCATTTTCTCTTTTGATGTGTCTATTTAAGACCTCCAGTTCAAAAACTTCATGTTTTAGTGATTGGATTAGAGATTCCTATGTTGTATTAGGTTGGGTAGATGAAGTGCCTGGATCTGTGGCAGTATTTTCCAACGACTCAATGAAATCATACATTTCTTGCTAGTTTGGATCTATCTCAGGTGTAGTCTTTCTTGGGCTGACCCCAAAATCTTGTTGAAGAGGACTAATCTCAATATCTAGAGGACTGGTCTCAAAATTTGGTTGAGAATATGGTGAGCTATGGCCAAGAGAGATTGTTGAAGGCTGTTCCGGTGTTTCCCCTCCTAAATCAATGAAGTGGGGCCCTTTAGCTTGTACTTTCCTCAATTTCCCTTTAAGTTTGGAGCTCCTCCTTAAATTTTGTGAGCTAGTGTCTTCTTTCTCCACACTTTGTTTTTCTTTCCCTTTCCTCTTTGCTGCAGCTGATTGTTCTTGAAGATAAACTAGTCTTTCAGAAAGTATTTGGTGGTCCTCTTCTGAGGAGGGTTCTGGGGTTTGATACCTAGCTTCAATGTTTCTTTTCCCCTTTAATTTTATTTGCTTCCTATCCTCAAATCTTTCCTTCCTACTTTCAGACAGCTTCTCTTCTTGATTAATTCCTTTAGCTATGTTAGTAGGAGTGTCTTGAATTCTCACACCCTTTTTCTTTCTCCTACTTTTCCTTGTTGAGCTGCTCTCTGGTGTTTTAGTGGATCTTGAAAGAAGTTTCTAACCAAAAATTGTTCCCAGGTGTCCTTCTTCTCCTTCAACTGTTTTTCAATCAAACTTTTCACAAGGCTGTGATGGTACAAGTGGGGTTCTATGTCCTCTAGATTCTTTTGGACAGTTATAGACATCTTTTTCAGGCTATTCAATAAAAAGTAAGGAAAATTAATGGTTTGAATTTCTAGATAATTCATCAGCAACCGGGTGTGGTACATATACATGGACCTAAATCATCCTTCACACGTAATAAACTTTTGGGTTATCAATAATAGACTGGCCCAATTTTCTTCTAAAGCAGAGACAAGGATTCCACATTTGAAAATAGTTATATCCATACCTAGATTGAGTGGGATAACCCTCCAAGCCCTCTCATCAAAGCTTTTGTTTTTGAACCACCGGTCCCCCTCCTGTGGGAGTTCTGTTGTGGCTGCAATAGATGCCTCTGTGACAAAAAATTTAAGGCCTCCAACTTCAACTTCCATGCCATTAAAAGACCTCACAAAAGTCTTTGTAACTTCTTTATTGTAACCTCTAAATTTTTGGATGAACTGTAGCCACCGTTCCTTCCTTAGTATGCTTTTCAATTGTGGATACCCCTCCGTGAATTTGGGCCTTTTCGGTTCTGCTCTCAACAAAAGACCCATTCCTTCCTCCTGCCTTAAAATATGTCTGCGTGAGTAATGGATTGACGGAGGTGAAACGGCTGGGTTAGCGGGGAATGGACAAGGTTTATGGAGAAAACCAGTGATTGTAAATGGAAAAACAAAGAACAGGTAGCGGGAATGAGTTCACGGAATGGAGCAGAGGCTTATGTCAATAGGGTATAAGTACAAATGTAACTTCGATGGAATAGTAGGGGAGTAAAGTGAGCCCAATAGAGTTTTGAACTAGATGGCTGCAGAATAAACGTTACCATGCTCACAAAATGGCTACGGAATTTGTGCAGTGGGGAAGATCCGTGATCAAATCAATTATGTATCCATAATTACCCAGTTCGGGAAGTGGAATGCCAACATACCAATAAAGACGAGTTAAATTCGAAGGCTGATCATGAGGCTATTTAAAAATTAATGCAAGGTTCATGGAGGAATCATGTAAAGTTCGTGGAGTGGTTATGGAAGCTATCAAGGAAAATCATTACATATAATGGAGCTAGTGGTTTTATAACTATATAAAATTGTGCTTTAAAATGCTATTTGAAATAAACTTTGCTCATACCTTAGATCTTACCACTTCCATCCACTGTTCTTTGATGCGCTGCTTCCTGATGATGCTTCTAGGTGCTTTATATCTTCACAATATTTCCTTTGTCATACCTGCATTTCGTTCTTATTATTATTTGGCTAACATCTAACTGCCAGTGCCGAATGACAGAGTGTTAGCTGCAGAATCAACAACTAGCTGTAGAATCAGTTTTTAGCTGCGGAAACTGATACAGTGAACATATGACTGAATGGAGATGGATGAATGATGACTGAGTGAATGAAAACTGGTCATGAAAAGACTTTTATTGGCAGAATGAAATGAAATGAAGTGAAATGGAGTGAAGTGGAGTAAAATGAAGTGAAGTGGAGTGAGATGAAGTGAAGTGACATGAAACTTATGAAATGACAGAGATTATTTTGGAAAATATAGGGCATCAGAAGGTTCTGATTTTCACCCTGTATTTTCTGTATAAGAGTTCCAATTATTGATTGGTTTTCAAGCTTATATAAAGTTTTTTTTTTTTTTAGAAACAGAAAAAGAACAAGGACTAGGCTAGTGGAGAAGAAGGATTCTTCTTCACCAGCCTTATTGCAGAATTATCCTGAAAGATTTTGACAAATTCCTCCCTTGAGAGTGGCTTATGATAGATCTTTAATCTGTGACCATTCACAATAAGAGGATTTTGATATTCATCAATGTTTTTGATTCTTACCGCTCCATTGCTAAAGACTTTGTCAATCTCATATGGCCCAATCCAATGAGTCTGAAATTTATCTTTGAAATCTTTGAACTTGGAATCAAATAGCAATGCCCAATATCCTTCTTGAAACTTTTCCTCTTTGATGTATTAGTCATGCCACTTAGCTCTTTGATATTGAACTAGATCAGTTCTTAGGATTGCTTCTTACTTGATCTCATCTAGTTCATTCAACTGCTCCATTCTATGCTTTTGGGCTTCTGATAGATCCATTCCCAACTGAACTACCATCTTGAAAGTTTTAACTTGGAACTCAATGGGGAGCAGGACTTCTTTCCCATAAACAAGTTCATAGGGAGAATGTCCTGTTGTATTCCTCCATGTAGTTCTGTAGGCCCATAATTCTTCAGGAAGCCTTTCTGCCCAATCTCTTCTATGTAGATGAATAGTCTTGGTAATGATGCCTTCAAGAACTTTGTTTGTAGACTCCACTTGACCATTTTCTTGCGAATGGTAAGGAGTATATTTTCTGTGCTTGACTTTGTATTCTTCCATCAGCTTCTCCACTAGGTTGGATGTGAATTGACCTCCCTGATCTGTCACAATTTCTCTTGGAACACCAAAGCGAGTAAAAATATCCTCATAAAGAAAACTAATAACTGAATGCTCAGTAGCAGAAAATAATGCTTTGGCTTCTACCCATTTAGTGACATAATCAGTACATACCAATATATACTTTCTTTGTTTAGATGGTGGGTTAATAGGTCCAATGAAGTCTGAATCCCATTTTTCCAAGGGTTTGATGAGTACCTATGGCTGCAATGGCATTCCATTTGAAAGGGTAGGTTTCCCTACTCTTTGGCAGCTGTCACACCTTTTGACATATTGTTTTGCATCTTTGAAGAGGGATGGCCAATAATATCCTAAAGAGAGGATTTTATATACTATCATTTTGTCAGCAAAGTGTCCACCACATGGTTCATCATGGCATGCTTTGAGAATATCAGGCATTTCATCTTCCCTAACACATCTTCTGATCACAAAGTCTGGCCCTATTTTAAACAATTCGTTAGAAATCCATGAATATTTTGAACTTTCCTCGATAATCTTTCTTCTTTCACCAGGAAAAAAATGTGGAGGTAGTTTCCCTGTAACCAAATAGTTAGCTATATCTACATACCAAGGAGTCTTAGTAGTTACTGCAAATAAATATTCATCGGGAAACTTGTCCTCCACAGGAGAATCTTCTTTAGTATTCTGAGTCCTAGACAAGAAACCAACTACTGTATTTTGTTTCCCTGGTCTATCTAACACAGTAATATTGAATTCTTGTAAAAGTAGGAGCCACCTTGTAACTCTGCCATTAATAATAGGCTTGTTCATTAGATATCTAATTGTAGAATGATCAGTATGAATAAAAGTTTCATAGCTTGTTATATAATGTCTGAACTTATTAATTGCATGTACAACAACTAAGAACTCTTTTTCAATCACAGTATAGTTCAACTCAGTGGGAGTTAAATTTTTACTCATATAGTAAATGGCATAAGGGACTAAATATTGTTGTCCCAACACAACCCCTAGAGCTGTATCTGAAGCATCTGTAGAAATATGGAAAGGAAGTTTCCAATTTGGTCCTCTCAAAATAGACGCTCTAGATATTCTTGTTTTCAAAGTTTCAAATGTTGATTGGCAATCAGGACCCCATTTGAATTCACAGTCTTTTGTAAGTAGTTTGAAGAGTTGAGATGTTATTTTGGTGAAGTTTTCTATAAATCTTCTATAATATCTAGTAAATCCCAGAAAAATTCTAACATCTTTTTGACAACTTGGAATAGGTAACTTGGAGATGACTTCAACTTTTGATCTATCAACTTTAATCCCATCCCTTGAAATATGATGTCCTAAAATGATACCTTCAGTAAACATCATAAAGCATTTTTCATGGCTTAATGAAAGGTTTGTTTCTTTACATCTTACAAGGACTTTTTCCAAATTTTCTAATGCCTCTTCAAATGAATCACCATAAACTGTAAACACATCCATATATACCTCTACACAATCATGGATTAGATCAGAAAAAATTCCTAGTATTGCTCTTTGGAATGTTGCGGGTGCATTACATAATCCAAAAGGAAGCACTCAATAAGTAAAAGTTCCCCATGGATAGGTAAATGTGGTCTTATCCTGATCTTCAGGTGCTACCTGAATTTGATTATAACCACTAAAACCATCCAAAAATGAAAAGTTCTTTTTGTCTGCTAATGTATCTAATACTTGATCGATAAAGGGCAAAGGAAAGTGATCCTTCAAAGTTGTTTTATTCAATTCCCTGTAATCAATGCATACCCTCCATTTACCATTCTTTTTAGGTACTATA
>APFE030072725.1:2766-30746 GCA_000404065.3 Pinus taeda
TTAGAATTCATCCTCTTCGAGGGGGAAACCTCCTTTACATTACATAAATGAACAATTCTTGGATGATACAAATGACAAAACCTCCTTTCTATATATAGGAGTCTAAGGAGTCACAATATACCCCAGCCGACCTAATAATAATAATATAAAGCCACAAAAATAACAATAGAGGGATTCTATGGGGCACAGTAATAACAATATGGGGGCAATAGATGCACAAAAATATTAATAAGGGGTACAACTACTAGAGTAATGGGGAAATCACTAGTATTATAGGGACCCAACATAGCATCATCCTCCAGCTAGGAAGCCCTTCTTCACCTCAAGCAAAGCTAGATCACCCAACATTGTGAATGTACACAAGAAAACCAACAACACTTCTCTATAAGATACAAAATTCCAGCTCCCGGATCTCTGTGATGAAGGATCCATATATAGATGATTACAGAGAGGTGAGTCATCTTCTGAGATCTTGATTAGTGTCTTCTCTCTGATAGTTCTTGCTTCCACTTGGAGAATGATGATCTCTTACTCATCCTTGGTCGAAAATGGAGTGGCAAGTGTCAGAGAGTAAGCTTCTGGAAGATTCCATGATCTTCCACCTTGCATTTTTGTTCTTGCCATTTGTCCATTCCCGACCATCGCACACTACAGAGGAGAAAATCAGTATGCATCACACCTTGTACACTGGGAAGGTGATATGCATCGCACCCCCTGCATTGAGCTTTCAGTATGGTCCAGTTTTGACCATTTATGAGTAGTTTTCAGTGGAGAACTTCTGGGAGATGATGTAATCAGTTGACCTTGTTCCTTTAGGTAGCGAAGCAACACTTTTAGGGACTTAGGAGCCCTCAATTTATGGACATTTATGTTTGGGGTTGAAGTGCCCAAAAATGTCTATAACAGAGGTGGTATTGACATCAGCCATTGAAAAAATTGGGAGATGCGGACGTTTTAGATACTGCTTTCTTCAGCCAGGGAAACTCTGTCGCTAGTCGCAGAGAATATTCCTGATCATGATCAACTTAGCCACTAACCTTGTCTTACCTCCCATTGTGTACCTTTCTGTCCAACCTTGTGAAGCCTTCTGACCGCTGTCCATAACTAGTTGGATTCTATCTTTTTGTTTCTATAGTCTTCTTTGTCCTCCTCCGCCTAGTTATGATAGAGTTTTTTCAGATTGCTCTGCGCCATTGTGCTCCACCTCCTTAAAATTGTTCTGTCCTTGCAGCTGAGACCTTGAGTGGCTAGAATGTCCACCAATTTGTTGGCCTTTATCCTCACATGAATAAATCTAAGAGTACGAAGTTCCTATAGATGTGCTTGGATCCTATGTAGAACCTAAGGTAACCTCCAGTGTTTTGTGACCTTTTCTGGCCCTGTTCCATTACTGATTCTCTTGGCTGCGTTTATGACTAACTCTGAATCCGCTTCTATTATGACATTTTGACAATTGTTTTGTATCAAAAATTCAAAGCATTGTTCCAAGGCCATTAGTTCTGCCATGTTGTTAGTGGCTTTTCCTAAGTGTCCATGGAAGAGGGAGATTATGCTACATGTATCATCCCTTAGAACTTCCCCAAATCTAGCCACCCCCGAGTTGCCTTTGGAAGCTCCATCAATGTTGTAGTTTAAAAAACCTTCAGGCGGAGGATGCTAGAATTCCTCCACCTTATCTATCATGCTTGCTTTCCTGTCTAGACCTTGAGGAATAAGCCCTTGCATGTCTAACAGCTGGAGGATTCTTAACTCTTCTACTGAGGGAGGATTTTTGGGGAGATTCCTAACCGTGGTGCCAACTGTCTCCTTAAGTTGTTTTATGATCAGCTTCACCAGGCTAAGAGAGGTAGTCTTTACCTCTTTGAAAATTCTTTTGTTCCTTTCTTTCCACACATTCCATATAATGAAACTCGACAAGAGATCCCAAGCTGAATTGAGAACTTCATTATCAAAAAAATTATTCCTCCAATTGTTAAGAGTGTTGCCAATACTTTCTTTGTCTCTATCAGACTTTTTGAAGATGTTGGTAAAAAAATCCCATATCCTATCGGTGAAGATACAACTGTTGAGAAGATGCTCGATAGTCTCCTCATGGGTCTCACAGAGATGACATCTGGAGGGTCCCAGCATGCCCCTTTTTTTAAGGTTGTCCCAGGTTAAAATCTTCCTGTGGTGAACTAACCACATGAAGAGTTTGATTTTCATCCAACCTTTGAGTCTCCAAAGCTTCTACCAATTTTTATTTGGAGCTTGGGGTTCCTGATCAAGGAGAAAACCTTTAACTTCCTTAATATTAAAGTTGCCCTCTTTGTTGTTACCCCATCTCAATTGGTCCTGCTCTTCTGTTACTAAAATTATTCTCTGATCCATCATTCTTTTAAGGGACTCTGCTTTATTGTTGAGGGTCCTATCCTCTCTGCCCTCTATTTTTTTCCAAATTCTCCATTTTCCAACATTATGTGGATTCTCCCAAAAGTCTTTCACCTTTACTAAACATTGATTTTCAGTCTCATGCTTGAGGCTTAGAAATTCTTCCTTCAGTAGATTAGGTTCTTGTTGCCATTTGTCCTCCCAGAAAAGTACTAGATTTCCCTCTCTGATTTCCCAGAAACTATTTTTTTGAACCACTTCTCTACTCTCCCAGGCCTTGTTCCATATGGGGGAGCCTTTCACTGTTCCTGTCATATGTATGATTTCAGAAGCCAGCCAGGCATTGGCATATTTTTCCTTCCAGATGCTTGCCCATTGATCTTTATGATCCTTTACCCACCTCCACCAAAGTTTGGCTCCAAGAGCCTTGTTGAGAATCTCAAGATTGTTCAAACCCAGGCCTCCTTGGTTCTTGGGTTTGCAGATCTTTTCCCATGAGACTAAAGCCCATTTTTTCCTTGTTTCCTCTGTGCCCCAAAGAAAATCTCATTAAATATTCCTAAATTGTTGTAAGACTCCTATTGGAGCTGGGAGGGTTGATAGCGTAAAGATTGGGATCACTTGGAGAACTGCTTTAGTAAGAACCAGTCTACTGGCTAAATTTAAAGATATGTTTTTCTATTTCCTGACCTTGTCTTGCATTTTAGTTGCTAGAGGATCCCATATACTCTTGTGTCAGGCTTTAGCTGTAAGAGGAACTCCCAAATACTTAGAGGGAAGGGATTCTCTTCGAAAGCCTAAAATTCTGGAGACATTTCTCTGGATGGAAATATGAGTGTTAAAGAAAAAGACTTTTGATTTGGAAAGGTTTACTTCCATACCTGTAGCCTTCACGAATTCATTCAAAATTTTTTTGTAAGCAAGTGCTTCTTTAACTGTGGGAATTCCATTTAACATGGTATCACCTACAAACTATTGATGAGTCAAAACTTGCCCATTCTCCGAAAGTTGGAGTCCTTGAATTTTACCCATTACTCTTGCATGCTTGATGTACCACCCTAGCCCTTCCATCATGAGGATGAAGAGAAAAGGAGAAAGCAGATCTCCTTGTCTAAGACCCCTGGAAGGGACAAAAATTTTAGAAGGAGATCCATTCACTAAGATTGAAAAGCTGGAAGAAGTCACAAGGGCCATGACCCATCTAACCCAATTATGATCAAAACCAAACATTGTGAGCACTTTTTTGATGTAAATCCAATTTCCTTTGTCATATGCATTGGCTGTGTCCAGTTTCATGATCATGCCTGCTCTCTTGTTGCAAGTTAATGAGTGAACCACCTCGTGAGCTTGAATTATGTTGTCCAGAATTTGTCTTCCTTCTACGTACCCTGTTTGTTCCTTGGAGATGAGCGTGGGAAGTAGGGGTTTGAGTCTGTTAGCCACAACCTTGGAAATTATCTTGTAGAAAACATTGCATAAGGCGATGGGCTTGTATCTCTTCAGTGTTTGAGCATTATCCTGTCTTGGAATAAGGGAAATAAAGGAGGTATTGAGAGCTTTCAAAATGGTCTTATTCTGCTTGGAGTCTTCGACAATCTCGACAATATACATTTTAACAATATTCCAACAGGCTTTGAAGAAATCCACATTGAATCCGTCCGGACCTGGTGCCTTGCCATTTTGCATTTCCTTGAAGACCTTACTAATCTCCTTTTTAGTTATAGGTCTATTGAGATTACAATTATCCTCTCTGGATACCAATTTAGGCATATGTTTAATTAAATTCTTAATGAAAGGTTCTCTTCCTGAAAAGTTTTACTTGGCAATGTCATGAAAATGCTTTACTAACACTACATCTATCTCCTCATGGGATTGAAGAATTTGGCCATTCTTGTCCTTGATCAAAGAGATTCTGTTGTGAGTTCTGTTCGCAATGGTATATTTGTGGGAAAATTTAGTATTTCGTTCTCCTTCTTTTAGCCATAGAACCCTAGATTTTTGTTTCCAAAAAAACTTCTTCTTGTTTACACAACATTTCCCATTCTTGGTGATATTTCTCTGCTTGATCATTTTTGTCTTTATCAAAGCCATTCTTGATCAGAGCTTGGTTGATCTCTAGGATTTTGATTTCCACAATTTTTTTACTTGTGAAAATATTTCCAAATTCCTTCTGGCTCCATTCCTTTAGCTTCTGCTTGATGTGTTTTAATCTCTTATGTAGCGGGAACATAGATGATCCCTGAATCTGCAGGTATTCAACCCACCATTTTCCAATGTTGCTGATGAAATTTGGGTGTGAGAGTCAAATATTTTCAAACCTAAATGGTTTTTTTCTTGGGGTACCAATGCCCTTGATCTCCATTTGAATCAGCCAATGATTTGAGCCTCCAAAAGGAAGAATTTGCTATTATTTCCTTGTCTAGAAGCATGAACTCTTCAGAGATCATGAATCTGTCTAGCTTGGAAGCTACCTGGGAATCCCCTCCTCTTTTATTGTTCCAAGTGCAAAGACCATTATTTGTCTCAATGTCCACCAGCTTCATGTTTTCTGAAAAACATTGGAAAGTTGAGGAATCTTTGTTTAGTGCTTTTGTGCTCCCTTTTTTCTCCGAGAGAGATCTAATCATGTTGAAATCTCCCCCTATAACCCATGGTAGCCTTGCAAATCTATTTCGAAGGTCCACTAAGGACTCAATAAACTTGAGTTTGTCATCTAACCTTTGAGGGCCATAAACATTCGTTACAAGATAAGTGTCCCTGTCTCCTACAGGTTGTATAACAACTGATAAATAATTCCTTGATGCCTCTGCATCAATAATACCTATTTTTTGGGGATTCCATAGGATGAGGATACCCCCTGCTGTATTTTCTGCTTTGACTTCAATAAACTCATATCTGCTGAGCCACTTACTATGGATTTGTCTTGTCTTTTGAGCAGAGCATTTCATTTCTTGGAAAAAAATTTTATCCGGAGCTACCTGTTTCATTCTATTATTCAACATTCTCTATTTTCTTTTGCTTCCTAGACCTCTGATGTTCCAATTTGTAAACTTCATAATTATAGATTGGTAAAGGAGTAACTAGTTAGGTCTTTCATCTTACTTGAGTCTATCATGAGCTTTCCACATTCCATTAATAGCTCATTCTGCTTTTTTATGCCCCTTTTTTTCCCCGGGTTTCTTGGAGATAATCCTGGAGTTGATTTTACGGCTTTCATTCCCTGCTTGCCCTGTCTTTCAATATTGTTATCTTCTCCCAAGCCCTTTTTCTGAGTTTTCCATAAGAATAACTGCTTTATTCGATTGCATTCTTCTTGTGGTAGAGATTCTACTCCACCTATTGTTCCCTTACTCAAGAACCCTTCTAGATCTAGGTTTTCTCTGTCGAGAATCTCTTGTAACTCATTGTCTTCCATTTCCATATCGCTCTGGGTCATATCCTGGTCCATATCCATCTCTGATTCACTCCTCATGATTCCTTTTTGTTTTTCCTTTACCTGTTCCTGATCTTGTTCTTCTTCCTTTTCCTGCTTATCATCTCCATCCTTCATAACTTGATTTTCAACTACTGCATCTTCCTCCTCTTCAAGAACCTGGAACTAATTTGGCCTCATTTTTTGGTCTCCACTTTGGTTATGTTTTAGCCCTTTTTTTTTCGTTTTTACCTTTGTGAGCTACTTTGTGAAAGCCATCTGTTTCTTTCATTGTGTTAGGTTTGCTTTTGTTCTCTGCCTTATTGAGAGGACAATCTCTAACAAAGTGTCCGTGTTCATGACATTTTCAACATCTAAATGGAATATGCTCGTAGTCAACCGTCTGCATCCATTCCTCATCATAAACCTCCAGTATGACCTCGTCTGGAAGTGCTCTAGATAGGTCCATCTCTACACAAATCCTAGCAAAGGAGGTATATTTTCCCCTTCTTGTGGGTTTAGAAGTTTTGACATACCTTCCTAATTTATTTCCTATGGCTGTTAGTGATTCTATTTGCCAATAATCCAGAGGTAGTGAATAGAGTCTTACCCAAACCGGGACTGAGGTAAAGGCTTCCTGCTCTGGCATGAAGTTCATCATCCACAACTGCAGGTAGAGCCCTGTTGTTACATAGAAGCAGGGCCCACCTTCAAACACTCTGTCTTTGTCCTCAATGTTTGCAAACACCATAGTGAAAAAACCCTTGGATCCTAGATGAAGATCAATGCTTCCTTTAGGCTTCAAATGGTATTTGATCCATGTTTGTAAAGCCGTTTTGGTGGGCCATAGTCCCATGAATTTGCATATGATTGCATAAGTCTGCATGTGCTCCCTGTGGGCTTGCAGCTTAGTGTTATTTAAGATTACTCTAGGAGTGACTTCAGCTTTGGGCTTGCACGGTCCCTTTTGTTTCATATCTTTTGTTCCCTGTTTTTTGTCATTTTCCTCTTTGTCTTTTGTGCCATCATTCTCCTTCTCCTAGTTACTTTCTGTTTCCTCTTCCCTATTTTTTCCTCCTTCCATCTTGTTACCTTTGCCTGATTCTGGAGGTGTCTTTCTCTTGTTAGCCACTACCTTACAGTAGGAGGGAGTGGAGCTCCCTCCTCCACACCCATCCGTGGTGAAAATCCCACGCAGAAACCCTCAACCCTGGTTTTCCGCTCTTCCGCTCTTCCGCCCCCGCTAAGAGGTAACATATGTTAACCATTAGGCCATTCAAATTATATTTGTTTCATTCTGTAATGGTGGAAGTGGTTACTCACTAGTTTTTGAAAATTAATGTTAAACATAAAAATGATTTATTTATTAATGGAATGATGTTATAGTTTATGGGATAATTTATGTCCTTCACAAGTGGTTCCCACTTTCAACCTCATGATTGAACCTCTATATCTGAACCCCTGATGATTTATTCATCAATAAAATGATGTTAAATTTTAGGGAATAGTTTATTTACTTCATAAGTGGTTCCCACCCTTACTTTCATGATTGAACCTCCAAATTTGAACACCTCAAGGGATAGTTTATTTCATACACAAGTAGTTTCTACCTTCTTCATGAGGTTCCATTAGCGCGATGTTGTCACCATAATTGTTGGAAACTCCATTAAAGCTTTATTAAAAATATTGGATGCAATTTAACTCTTGGAATAATTCATTTCCTTCACAAGTGGCTCGCATTCTCAATCCCTCTCTATGAGATTTGAACCTGAAACCTGCTAAAGAAAAAAAGACCATCCTTCCATTAAATCTAATCAAAATTGATTAATTAGTCAAAAATTAAAGCATTTGGAAAATTCACAAAAAATAACAAATTTAATACACAATTTTTTACTTCTTACCTAAAAAAATGTTTAACCAAGTTGAAAGCCCACCTAAAACTAAACGTGTAGTTTAAGGAGGCTACTTTAGGCGCAAAAAATGATAAAAAAATTGGCATGATTTTGACAAAAATCTAGTGGATTTTTTTGGAAATTTGAGTTATAGCTGTCAGGTTTCGGGATTTTGGGTGCCCTAGGGGTTTCTATGGTGTTGAATCCATTCCCACAAAAAAAAATGATTCAAACGCTCCCACTATTGGATGTTTTGAAAAAACAAGCCATAAATAAACCTAGCAAAATTGTCTACTTCATAGACAACACCAAAACTAAATCTCTTGGTCATATAAATTTCACGTTGATCTCTAAATTCTGCAAAATTAGTGATGCGAGATTTGAAAAATCATCATACCTAATACCTGCCAATTATGTTTATGAACTACTACATTCTTTTTGTGAGCTAATGCCGAGGATTTCATTAATCCAAAGAGTTTACATATAGTACAAGAGGCCAAACCTGGCAATGTCCATACCATTACTACAATGATGAGCATCATTTCCATCCATATCAAGCTAAGGACACATAACTAAGAGACTAAAACCTAGTTATGCAAAGAGAACTAAGCCATATTAGACAATATAAACTAACACTAAGTATATTCGATGATGACAACAATGCTTAGAAAAGACCATGATTTGTAGTGTTGCCATGCCAAAAAATGAGCGAAGGTGAACATTATGTCAAACCTACATAAAAGGATCTTTTACCATGCCAAAACCCATAGTGATATTGTTTCTTCCCTGCAAAACACACGTGTCAGTCAACCTCCATATACCAATGATAATGTGGGGCCAAACATGTGCCATGGATGACCATTGAGCTTAACAGGAGACATGGGTGACCAAAATATACCACGAAATGAACCCCAATGGAAGCTTGTTGGATACCAAAAGAAAACCCACACTTGAGGGGTTTGAGCAAGAGATAAGGTGATACCAAGAGCCATCCCATTCAAGAGAGAGTGATTTTCCATAACTAGGCAACAACTCGAGTGTATGTGTGGCAATTCCAGGAACCAAAACATATGATGATCCAAAAAATGGTAACCCATTTGGAAACATTGCCATGTATCACCATAAAGAAGAACACAAACAGAGTTGAAGATTGTAAACTTGTGATCCTGGAGGATCGAATTTGAACGAAAAACAACCAATTCAGCATAGGACTGCTCTTTGAGGAGTGAAGAAAGAGAACGAAAAACATTAACCCAGTGTTAGCATGAGCATGAAGGAAATCATGAACCAAACCATTACTCCACCACCAAATCCCAAATCAACAATAGTTACACCCAAATACTCAGTAAAAACTCCAATACATCATTAACTCTCTACTAGAGAAAACTAGAAAGGGTAGGGTGAGGGTATGACCTCACCACCTAATCTAGGAGAATCCTAAAAGGCCAAATTTTCAAAGTCCTTAAAAAATAGTGAAACTAGTCTTAAATCTAAGAGCTCGTTGTTCGGAATCCAATGACGTGAATGAGACCTCAAACTAACATCATATGAAGAAGTTATGGCCCACTAAATATTTTCCAAAATGAAAATTTTTGCAAGCATGACCCACAATGCCACTTGACATTCTAACATTAGCAGTACGGATGTTGATGTCATCCGTATGGCTATTGACATAAGTGGGTGATGTTTTCATATGGTCAAAGGACATCCAATCATAGAGTTCCACATGTTAGCTAACGTCGACAACCTAGTCAACTGCCTAGTCAACCGTACAGACCAATCAACAAGCACCATGTGGTATCCCAATGAGCATGCCATATTTTCACTAAGGAGGTGACAAATTGGACCAGTCCTATGGCTGTTAGAGGCGAATTTGTTGCCTACTTAAAATTTGTAATGCTACCTAAAAACTGGCACAAAAATATGGCCATTATATATAATAATAATATTTTTTAAAATGGTCGGTGATCAGCCGCTAGGCGGTCAACCTCACTGACTAAAGAATTACTATATTATATAATAATACAAATGGGCCGGTGTGGGAATTGAACCAGCTGGGTGAGTCCGCTGGTCGGTCCATCGACGATGGAGAATATGCGGCAACAAAAAAATGGCGAACTGCCAACTTGTAACATTATTATTATTATATATATAAATATAGATATATATATATATACAGTGTTCTAGCTTGGGTTTGAACCAGCAGCCTTCAACCCCCATTTTACAACATGCCGCCAACTCGACCACAAGTAGTCAGTATAACCAAAGTCAACCACCATGATATTTAAACCCAACATGTCAGAAAGCCACAACAAGGGGGAGCGAGCTGCCGAGTAGAGGAAGGAGTTGTAACCCGGACCACTACTAAAATCATGCGCCCTTGGGCATGAAATTTGAGAGGGAATACTTTGAGGAATATTCCCTAGGAATATTTCATGGAATCTTGAGATTCCCTAGAGCCTCAAAATTCACCAGTCCATAGGTAGCCGAGTTTTTACTAATTTTACTCGGTTTTCCACAAGGAATGCAATGATGAAGTTCTTTTTGTCATCTAGGTAGTTGAAATCTAGTCAACTCATAGAAAGGAATATTGGGGGAATATTTGAGATTCCCAAGGGTCTAGATTTTGATTGAACCAGAATAGGGTCGAATTTATACCCATTTTTCTCAAAGTTTCACCAAGATTCTAGATGTGTAGTCAGTTTCTTTAGAAGAGGTCTACAACTTCAGGTCATCCCCATAATTGGAGGTATAATGTTTTATTTTATAATTGCTTGTAATTAACCCACACTGGGTGAAATTCATTATCAAGTGTTTTCATGCCTTTGATCTCATGGTCGCATTTGATTTCTACTTCTTTTATGTTCTTATTTCACTTGGTTACATGCTCTTTTAAATGCATATTGTATGCATCTTTGAAGTAAAATATATGGATCAAGTTTGGTATCAAAGCAGGTGTTCTTGATGTGAGTTGCATGAGTGAATGTTAATCAAGAACAAGCTCCAAAGAGGAGAAGGAAAACTCAAATCCTTTAATTTCGAAGTAGGTGTGCAGCATGAAGACAAAACATGGTAGATGAGGAAACTCGAATGGAGGAAGAGTGAAATTATCGCAAGATCTTCTTCAGCACGACAGAGAAAGTTGACAAGTTGTCTGAAGAATATGAGAAGACAATCAAGCCTAAGAGAAAAGAGCACAATGACCATGCCTCGGTAAACCATGGAGGTGGATGAGAAGAGCCCCCTCCCTCTCCATCCACCAATGACAATTATTCTTCTTCCTCTTCTTATCATTCTAACATGCAACATAGGAATACATCTGTGGAGCCTTTTTTTAAGCTAGATGTAAAGTTTGATTCGCTCACATATAATGGAAACTGCAATGCAGAGAAATTAAAAAAATGGATTAGACAGATCGAGGTTAATTGTTGGATTCAACAGATCAACAAAGATGAATCCAAGATCTAATTAACATCTCTTCAACTGAGTTGCACCACTCTTATCTGGTGGGAGACAAAGTTACATAAAGGTTGCAAAAACTTGGGTAATCTCCTTTCTTCTTGGTTGATTTTTCCAATAAAAGATCAATTTTATCCTTTGGGTTATCAACAAAAAGCTTTAATGGATTGGCAATATTTTAGGCAAGGAAAGGGTCAAAATGTTCAAAGCTTCACAAAAGAGTTTAGAAAACAAGCTTTAAATTTGGGGATTTCACTTGGTTCACCAGAAACTGTAACAAAGTATATTGGTGCCTTCATAGTTACATCAAACATTCTTTGTTGTTATTTGAGCCTACTACTATATGTGGTCAATGTGAAGGTCATTCACCTTGAAAGCATGGGAAATAATGACAAAGAAGATCAACCTAAGAAATCATATTTCAAACCTCATAATGACAAGTTTAAGGGAAAAGGCGAGGGAAAGGATAGAAAGGCAGCTACAACCAAGAAGGAACAAGGAGAAAAGCCATATTACACATATTGTAAGAAGGAAGGCCATGATGATGAACACTGTTGGAAATTGCATCCAAAGTTGAAGCGAAAGAGATTTGATTGAAAGAGAAAGCAAAAGATAGTGGAAACCATACAACAGGATCTTGGATCCAACTCCAGTGACGAGATACATATCACAACAATGGGAATACAAGGTACGCTTTTGTAGAATTTCTGGTAGATTCACAAGCTCATGCATATTTACTAAAGCAAATGACAAGAATATACTTCTACTTTCAACCAGCGGAATCCAATAGATCGATGAAAATAATATGAACAAGAAGAAGACAAATCAATGGCACATAACACAATAAGTTTTCATAAATCAGAAATGTGAGTGTAGATACAAAGCTTGTTCTCACTAGAACAATTCCAGACAAGTATGCTCAACTCTCTACCTCACAAGCTCGCTATTAGCCAACACTTAGCCAATTTCCACTGCCTGCCAAGCCCCTATTTCCCTTATTAATTCCTAGGATGAATAGACCGTATTTAAATGGAATTCATGCTTCCAAAACTGCACAATCCAAACATAGGTCCTTCTATGATTACACACACGATATTTACAACTTGGTAAATCATACAACTGATAGTACATTTTCCCTACAATCTAGTCTCAACTGGGTCTTTCTCTGAACTAACATGCATGAGTTTCTCATGAGGGAATCTTTAGTTAAGTAGAGTAACACTTGTGGATGCACTAGTGCACCAAATAAATTTTAGTCCTCTATTTGTTCCACAAACAGTTAGAACTAATCTAATTGACCATAACTTAGTAAACTGAGTTAATCTAATTATAGCTCAAATAAACTCATCCCAGACCCCTAAAATTTAGGGAGAACATATACATGACTACATAAAGACTTCCAACTCGAAATTACTAAGCTAATTAAGTTAATTAAAGTTGATTAACTATTTACAAGTTGCTATACAAATATAATTCGATTTTAATTCACAGTTTAATTCAAGGACAAATTAAACTAGAATTTATTGTTTCCATTTCTCAACACTCGCTCTCAACAACAAAGGATTATCTGCTACCCTAATCTTGTCTCTATGAAACTAGAATTTACATTTTGAAAATTCCTTTGTCAAAATTTCATCATCTTGCTCCTCTGTGGAAATGTACTCTAACAACATGATCCACCTCAATACACAATCTTTGAGATGATGATATCATATATCAATGTGCTTGGACCTATCATGAAAAATTGGGTTTTCAGAGAGTATGATACAACTCTAATTATCATAGTAAATCACTGTCAGATCTGCTTGCTAACCAAACAAACAAACCCAGATCTTCCTCACCTAGATGGCCTTACATGTTGCCTAACTTGTAGCCATGTACTCTGCCTCTACAGAACTGGGTGCAACCAATATTTGTTTCCTTCTATACCAAGAAACTACCGCTAACCCAATACTAAAAATCCCTCCGGATGTGCTTTTTCGGTTAGATGGACTCCCCGCCCAATCTACATCTGTGAAGCCTTGAAGCTTCACTCCCTCTATCCATTTGTACCACATCCATACCGAGAAGTGCCCCTGAGGTATCTCAATAGATGCTTTGTTGCCTACCAATACAACTTGGTAGGCCTAACCATCACTTGACTAAGTTGGTTAACTGCATAACATAAATGTGGTTGTGTGTTCACCAAGTACATGAGTGAACCCATAAGCTACTTGTAAATAGTAACTTCCACTACCTCTCCCAAAGTAGCATCTTCGTTCCTCTAGTTACCAGATAGAGGAGTCTCCATAAGCTTGCATCTTTCCATGTGGAACCTCCTGAGTATCTTGTTGGCATACTTGCCTTTAGACACAAATAACTCCCCATCACCATACCATACTTCCATGCCAAGAAATTAATGCATGAGCCCCAAGTCCTTCATCCTAAACTCTCTAGAATATTCCTCCTTGCAATATTTGACTAGTTGATCATCACTTGTCAGTATGAGATCATCAACATAAAGTACAATGATCAATAGTTTACCTTCCACCACTATGTGGTACGGGTTTGCATTCGCTTCACTCTTTATGAAGCCCAATATAGTGAAGTAGTTGCCTATCCTAGTGTACCGAGCATGAGGTGCTTGCTTCCACTCATACAACACTCTCTTGAGATGGCACACATGTGACTCACAGTTGAAGGTTTCAAAACCTTCAGTCTTCTCTATGTACACTTCTTCCTCAATCGTGCCATTAAGGAAGGATGGATTTACATCCAATTGATGTATCTTCCACCCCATCTACATTGATAGTGCCAATATAGATTTGATCGACGAGTACCTTGCAACAGGAGAAAATGTCTCATAATAGTCAATCCCCTCTACCTGTGAAAAGCCATGGGCCACAAAGCTAGCCTTATGCTTCTCCCAACTACCATCTACAGCTCTCTTTACCTTGTAAAGCCAATGGGAGCTCACCATAGACTTATCCTCTGGTCTTGGGACCACATCCAAAACACTGTTACGAACTATGGAGTCATACTCCTCCACCATGGTATCAACCCAAATTGGTTGTTGCATTTCTTCCTCAAAGGAAGATGGCTCTACCACAACACATCTGCTCATAAGAGCCATGTATCTAGTGTACCTCTAGGTGACCTCCTATGTCTTTGATGTGATGTGGGTGCTCCCATACTCTCTGTAGCATTCGACATCAATCTATCTACCTCTCCAGTGTGCTTTCTCCCATCTCTGGAAGACTCTGCCTAAGTGGATGTCTCCACTCTCAGATCCTATGCATGTGGCTTCTCCACATCAATAAAGGAGCTAAAATCTCCTCAACTACATGTACCTGAAGCTCCCTCTCAAGGGAAATTCGCATGGCCTTCTCCTTATCAAATCTGACATCCCTGTGAACCACTTTCATTGTGCTGGTCAACAAGTACACCCAATAGTCGTCAGGTGTATCAGTGTACCCCACAAATATTTCCAACTTTGATGTGGGCTCAAGCTTCTTCTATGCATCTTTGGTCACATGAAATATATCGATGACCCAAAAATCCTGAAGTGACCAACATATGACCTCTTACTGGAATAAGCTTCCTCTGGTGTCTTCAACCCAAGTATCTGATGTGGGCTATAGTTCTGAATATAAACCATTGTGTTGCATGCCTCCACCCACAAGTGCCGTGTTAGACCCTCATCATGAAACATCACCCTCACTGCTCCCACTATGCTTATGTTCTTCCTCTTGGCCACCCCATTCTGTTGAGGGTTATGGGGTCTCGTAAAATCCTATTTGTTCCCTTCTGTTGCACAAACTTTCTTAAAATCATTTGAGACATACTCACCACCATTGTCACTCTATATAGCTTTAACCTTCTTACCTAAATCTTTCTCAACCAATGATTTAAATGCATAAAACTTTGTGAAATTTTGATCCTTCTTCCTAATGAAAAATATTCAACATTTACAAGAAAGTCATCAACAAATATCACATAATACCTATGTTTGGCTTGTGGATGTTTTCGAGAATGGTCCATGCTCATCTAAATGGACTTTCTCTAGAATAGCCTCTTCTCGATTGCCTCTAGCGTCAAAGGAAGGCTTGGTGTATTTACACAAAGTACACCCCTTGCATGTGTCAACTTTCTCTAGAGTACCTTTGGGAAAACTAGTGGAGATCTGCTACATTATCTTCAAATCCCCATGATGCAAGTGGCCCAATCACCTGTGCCACAACTTGCCAATGTCTTGGATCTATGCCATCTTTGCTTTCGTGCTCAAAGCAACACAATCCTCTACCTCTAGCTTATAGAGATTCTTCACACTGAATCCCTATCTTCTTTATTTGACCCATGGCTATGTGTCGATGGAACACCTTTCCTTTCAAGAAGATCACATCATAGCCTCTATCCTCAAGCATGACAATGGATACCAAGTTCTTCTTCAGCCTAGGTACATACATAATATTCTTCAAGGTGAATGGAGCCTCATGCTCCCTATGAAAAGTAAAAGTGCCCAATATTGTAGCATGATACCTCCTGTCGTCACCCATATCGATATGCATCTGGAGATATTTCTCCTCTAGGTTACTAAATAACTCCTTGTCACCATTCATGTGGAATGAAGCTCCACTATCTAAGTACCATATACTTCCCATCATTGATGATGCCATTCATGCAATGAGAGAAAATTCCAAATCGAATTGAGAGGCCAATTCCTCACCCGCTGCTCATCCTGAGGACTTCTTCTTAGACTTCTTGAGTGGACAACTTGTAGAAAAATGGCCCAGCTCATGACAATGAAAGCATTTCAATTTCATCATGTCTTTATTCTTGCCTCTATGGAAAGAATCTGATTTGGAACAGGAAGCTTTCCCTTTCCCCTTCTTCACATTAATCGCTAAGGCACAATTCTCTTCATCATTAGTATTTTATGAAGAGCCATCCCTGGTGTTCCTCTTGATCTCCTCCTGCATCAAATTTGACCATAGTCATTCCCAATCTGGTAGCATCTCCCGACCATTGACAAGGTCCTAATAACTATGCCAACTCTTTGGGATTCCCAGAAGAGCAAGACTCACCGTATCATCCTCAGCAACCATGATTCCAACACTTCCATGTTCATCATGACATTGAGTGAACTTGGTAAGTATTTTGGAATAGTCTCGCCTTTCTCCATTTTTATTTTTCGAAGTTTCTCCTTTAGTGCCAAATTCCTTTGCTCATTGTTGTTTTGATAGAAGTCTATCAATGCTTTCCACATAGCATACGAAGTTTCCTTGCCACAGAGACTCGAGACAATATGATCTCAAACTCCGTCAAGGATTATTTAGTTTGCCTCTGCCACACACTTCTTCCATTCGGCCAGATTTTGTGCATTTGATGTTGTTGGTTTAGGAATGTATTTATCAACAAATTACTTCAAGCCATTATCCTCCAACACAACATCCATTCTGTCCCTCCAGGCTATATAATTCGAGTTGCCTTGCAAGGCATACTTGAGCCGCAAGTTGTATAACACCATCTGAAGTATGTATCACAAATTCGAATTTCACCTATAACCCAAAACTAAAAACTTCGAAATCTCCTCTAGTATATTGAATTTAACTCTGACACCATGTAGACTTTCCTATAGATTCACAATATTATGCAATTTACTAAAGTGTAGGACAAGAATCTACTTCTACTTTCAACCAGCAGAAGCCAATAGATTGATGAAAACGATATGAACAAGAAGAAGAAAAATGAATGGCACATAACACAATAAGTTTTCCTGGGGAAAGCCATAGCCCAAAACCCCGCCTATCTATATTGCATTAAATCAGAAATATGAGTGAAGATACAATTTTTTTTCTCACTATAACAATTTCGCACTAGTATACTCAACTCTCTACCTCACAAGCCCGTTATTAGCCAATAATTAGCCAATTTCCACTGGCTGCCAAGCCCCTTTTTGTTTGTGCAATTCCTAGGATGAATAACCCGTATTTAAAGGGAATTCATGCTTCCAAAACTATGTAATCCAAACATAGGTCCTTCTTTGATTTCATGCCTGATATTTACAACTGAGTAAATCATACGACTGACAGTACATTGTCCCTGCACTCTAGTCTCAACTGGGTCTTTCTTTGAACTGAAATGCACGATTTTTTCATGAGGGAATCTTCAGTTAATTGGAGTAACACTTTTGGATGAACCAGTGCACCGATTGATAGTTAGTCTACTATTTGTTCCACAAATAGTTAGAACTAATTTAACTGGCCATAACTCAGTAAACTGAGTTAATCTAATTACAACTCAAATAAACTCATCCTGGACCCCTAAAATTTAGGGAGAACATATACATGACTACATAAAGACTTCCAACTAGAAATTCCTAAGCTAATTAAGTTAACTAAACTTAATCAAATATTTACAAGTTGCTATGAGAATAAAAGTTGATTTTAATTCACAATTTAATTCAAGGTGAAATTAAACTGGAATATTTTGCTGCCATTTCTCAACACCTTTCTCTTCATGCTAATGAAAATTCTAAATTGCATGCAAGTACAAATTATTATGATGGGTCCCTTGTTAATGAAAGAAAGAGAACTGAATTGTTCCACATTAGAGTTGTGATGAAACATACTAAAGTGGAAACCTTTTTTGATCTAGACTCAGAAGAAAATTTTATTTTAGAATCATTGGTTAAGAAATTAGGGTTAGAGACCAAGACTCATCTTAAACCCTACCCTCTTGGTTAAGTGTGTGATAACGTCAAATTACATGTAACCAAACAATGTAGAGCTAGATTTGTGATTGCATCCAAACTAGTAGATGAGGTTGACCTTGATGTTGTACCTTTGGATATCCATGACATTGTATTAGGGATTCCAAATTTGTATGAAAGGAAAGCAATTTTCTTTCACCATGAAAACAAGTATCATCTCACAAAAGATGGGGTGGGATACATTGTTAGAGATCATTCGGCCAAGATCAATGCAAAATCCTATAAGTGTAAGTCATATGAAGAGATTGATAAATTCCAGAAAAGGGTGCATGCTCATGGTTGTGGGAAAACAATATGCGGAGACAGCGGAAGCTTTCCAAAGTTGTGATCCCACTCATAAAAAAGAATTGTATGAAATTGTTTCTAACTATAATGGGATTTTTCAGTACCCAAGTAGGTTGCCTCTGAAGTGTGATATCTAACATGAAATTCACTTGTAGCAGGATGCTCCTTTACCCAATTATAAGTTTTCATCCATTGAGATGGAGGAGATAAAGAAACAGGTGCAGGAATTTTTGAACCAATGAATCATAAGGCCAAGTTCTTCTCTATATAGTTCACCTATTGGTTTGGTGCCAAAGAAGGATGGCACATGGAGGATGTGTGTGGACTACAAGGAACTCAACAAAATAAGTGCGAAGAATCGGTACCCTCTCCCTCACATTGATGATTTATTAGATCAATTGAAAATGTTGTCTATTTCACAAAATTGGACTTGTGTAGTGGTTATCATTAGGTCAAGATTGCAAAAGATGATATATGGAAGACTACATTCAAGGCAAAATAGGGGTTGTTTGAATGGATGGTGATGCCATTCAGACTAAGAAATTCTCTAGTCACATTCATGAGAGTGATGAATGATATTTCAGGCCTTTTCTTGGTTTTTTGTTTGTGTATCTTAATGAAATTCTTGTTTTTAGTAAAACATGGGAAGATCATGTGAGTCATGTTAAAAAGGTGCTTGATGTTTTACAAAAAGAAAAATTGTATGTCAAAATGTCTAAGTGTGAATCTGGTAAGACCTCTTTAGTTTACTTGGGTCACATTGTTGTAGGTGTATAGTTAAAAATAGATCCCTCTAAGGTTGATGTGATTTTGAAGTGGCCTAAAGCCACCAATGTTATAGAGGTTAGAATGGAGAAGGTTCATTTCCAACTTCTTCGTCATTGCATCCCCCTTACATGCATTGACAAGTGTGAATCAAACCTTCCAATTGGGAGGAAAATAATAGAAAGCCTTTGATACACTTAAATAGAAGATCAATACTACACTAGTTTTTGTCTTACTTGACCTCCAGTAGCCTTTTGAAATTGAGATAGATGCCAGTGGGCATGCTATGGGAACAATGTTAATGCAACAAAGGAAACCTGTTTGTTACCTTTCAGAGACATTCTCCCAAGTTGTTGTGAACTATCCCACATATGACAAGGAGATGTATGCATTGGTTCAAAGCATGAAGAAGTGGAAGCACTATTTGATTGGCAAGGAGACCATCATTCACACAAATCACGAGCCCTTGCAGTACCTTCAGTCGCAAACCAAGCTTCAAAAAACATGCCATTTCAGATGGATGTGATTCTTGCAGCAGTTTTGGTAATAAAATACAAGAAGGGCACCAACAATAAAGTGGCGGATATGCTTTCTCGCCCTCCTATTTATGCATATATATTTTTGCAAAATGCTTCTTTATCTTTTGAAAGTTATGTTGAACAGTATGTTGATGATGAATATTTTAAGGAGATTTATGCAAAGCTGGCTCATGGATCATAGGTAAACAATTACCATTTGTAGGGAAAATTGTTATACCATCTTGGCAAACTTTGTATCCCCACCAATGAAAGAATACATGTAATCAGAGAGGCACATTCCTCTCTTGTGCCGGCCCATTTTGGTGTAGGGAAAAATTTGTGTCATTTGCGGAGGTTTCGCTATTGGCCTCACATGAAAAATATTGTAACTCTATATGTAAAAAGATGTGTGTTGTGTTAAGTTTGTAAGCCCATTAATAGAAAATTGGGGGTCTACACACCACTCTTTGTTTTGAGTCATCCATGGGAAAGTGTGTCAATGGATTTTTTTTGGTGATTTGCCTTTATCTAGGGGAGGTAATGACTATTTTTATGTCATTTTGGATCGATTTGGAAAAATGTGTGTCTTAATGCCTTGTAAAACGTAGATCATTGCAGAGCAGACTACTCATCTCTTCTTCTAATTTGTATGGGTCCACTTTGGGTTTCCCACATCCATTGTGGCTGATCGAGACTCTCATTTCCTTGGAGAGTTTTCGATGAGTTTCTGGAGAATGATGGACACCTAGCTAAAGAGGAGTACGACATTTCATTCGCAGAACGACGAGAAAATAGAGGTTGTCAACCGCATAGTGATACGTTTACTCTGGGGCTATTGTGGCAAGAATCCCAAGTTGTGGGACAAGTAGCTTCCTTATGTACGACATGCATACAACAGGGCATTGCATTTTTCCACTCAAAGCTCATTGTTCAAGATATGCTTTGGGTACATTCCAAAGGATCCCTTAGACATGGTCCTTGGTAGAGATGAAGATTCTAATGAGAAAGATGATCGGGACAAAGCATGGAATTTCATTCAACTAATTAAGATTTTTCACCAAGTAATGCAGGAGCAGTTGGAGAAAAGTTAAGCTCAATACAAGGCTCGACATGACAAGCACTGAGTTGATCACCAATTCCAAGTTGGAGATAGGGTGTGGCTCCACATCAACAAAGACAAAATGAAATGGGAAGGAAAGAAGTTGAGACCGACCTGCTATGGCCCTTTCACCATATTAGAGAAGATTGGAGATAATGTTTTTCGTCTTGATTTGCCAGCATACATGCAGATGTACTCGGTGGTGAACGTTGAAAAATTGAAGCTTTACGAGCCTCCTTTGATCATGGACACTGAAGAGGTTGGAAATGTTCATACAATGGATGAATTTTCACTAGAATACTTGGACAAGCTACCTAAGGATATCATTCTTGAGAGGAGAACTAGGACTTCACGATGAGGAGATGTGGAGTACTTTGTATTGGTTTCAAGGGAATGCATCCAAGTAAGGCCCATTGGATTGAAAAGGAGAAAGTGAGGGAGAAAATTCCTCACTTTCCAATTGATTTATAAAGCTTTTGGCATCCCAAAAGCTCATTAGTGGGCAGGAATGATCTAGGAGGACCCTAAAAGGCCAAATTTTCAAAATCTTAAAAATGTAGCAAAACTAGTCTCAAATCAAAGAGCTCATCCTTCTGAATCCAACCACATGAACAACACGTCAAACCAACATTATATGAAGAAGTTATGGGTCACTGAAGTTTTTCCAAAATAGCTAAAATTTTTGTAGGTAGGACCCATTGTGCCACTTGGCATGCTAACATTAGTAGTACGGACATTGACGTCATTTGTACAACTACTGATGTTAATAGGGTGATGTGGTCGTATGGTTAGAAAACACCCAATCACAGGGGCACCATGTGTCAATAGATATCAGCATGACATCAACAGTCGAGTCACCCACCCAGTCAATTGTACAGACCAATCGGAAAGCGCCACATGGCAGCCTAGTGAGCGTGCCAGATTTTTGCTAAGGAGGCAGAAACTTGGACTTGTTCGATGACTGGCAGAGGTGAATTTGTCGCCTTCTTAAAATGTCTAATGTCCCCTAAAAAAAATCGACGGGAAAATATGGCCATTGTATATAATAATAATATTTCTAAAAACACCAATGACCAGTTAATCCTGTCGACCAGAGGGTTGGCCATCCAACAACTATATTATATAACATTACAAATCGATCGACGCTAGAGAATACACAACAATAAAAAATGGTGAACCACCAACTTACAACATTGTTATATATATATATATATATATATATATACACACACACAGTGGTCAGGCTAGGGTTTGAACTCGTGGCCTTTGGCCCCTGTTTACACATGTCGTCAACTTGACCACAAGTGGTTGGTATAACCAAAGCTGACCACCCTGATATTTAAAGCATGCATGACGTTGAGCCACAAAAAGGGGGAGCGAGCTGCCGAGCAGAGGAAGAAGTTGGAACCCGTACCACCACCGGAATCGTGTGCCCTTGGAATGAAATTTGAGAGGGAATCTTTTGAGGAATATTTTGTGGGAATATTTAAGGGAATCTTTAAATTCCATAAAGCCTCATAACTCACCAGTCCAAAGTACACTGAGTTTATACTCATTTTACTTGGTTTCCACATGAAACACAATGGTGCAGTCCATTTCGTCATCTGGGCAGCCAAACTCTAGTCAACTCACATAAAAGAATCTTGGGGGAATCATTAAAATTCCCAAGGGTCTAGATTTTGACCAAACTAGAACAAGGTTGACTTTATAGTCATTTTTCTTGATGTTTCTCCAAGATTCAAGCCGTGCAGTGGTTTCTTTACCAGAGGTCTACAACTTCAAGTCATCCTTGGAATTGGAGTTATAAGGTGTCATTTGTAATTGCTTGTAATTTGATTTCAGTGTTAATTAATGAAAGAAGCCTCACGACATTGAGCAAGGCCCGGAGACATAACCCACACTGGGTGTACTTCATTATCAAGTGTTTTCGTGCCTTTGATCTCATGGTCGCATTTGATTTCTACTTCTTTTATGTGCTTATGTCACTTTGTTACATGCTCTTTTAAACGCAATTCTGTATGCATCTTTGAAGTAAAAGCTTTGAATCACCATCACCAAACTCCACCTTTGCCGCCCTACACCTACCCCCATGCATTTATAACGAGAAGACATTAGTTGATGCTCCAAGTCGAAGAGTGAATATGATGCCACGCCATAGCCATATTGAGACAAATGGAAAATGAGCACGTCGTTCAAAACTGAACAATAAAATATTGCCCCCAAGATCAAAACAAATTGGGGATATGAATGGCTACATATTGACTGACAATCATCTAGCAAATATGAACAAGTACCAATATGTGTAATGTAACTATCAGACATAAACAATACCGTAAAAGGGAAAAAAATGTCGGGTTAAAAAATAGAGTTCACACCTCTAGTGCTAATTGTTTAAGCGGGAAACACTATTTATATTAACTTTATTTTTTCTATTTAAAGTTCATAGTTTGATTGATTGAAAATAAGAACCACATTAAATGGTTCGAAATATCAACCAAAAACTCATGATGTGATTAATCCGAAAGAATTTTTCAAAATCAATATAAATCACAAAAATCTAAAATCAAACAATAAAATTTGTCCTTTATTTATTTAAAATATTTTACACATTATAATAAAATTTCAAAAATAAATACAAAATTTCTATTCTTGGTTAATTATAATTATTTTTAATAAATTATTAATTATTAATATATTTACTTAATGAACCGTTACATATATTTTTTAATATTAGAGTGACAAATGCAATTAGAAAATTGGATCTAACCTCATCCAAATTACGTGCAACATATGTGGATTCACCTTTTATCTAAGAAAATAACGCCATGTCGGCGAAGAAATTAGAGTTCACACATTCGGTCCTTGACTACCGACTGTTCAATGAAAGTCTTCCAGTTGCTCCACAGAAACTGTTCATTGATATGATTTTCGTCCCTCCACAACATATAAAGCTTCTGAAAAGGAAAATTTCGCGACGACTGGGACTTTGAGCCTCCAAAAGTCTCCAACGGGGAGACATATTCCTGCAATCTGACACAGACTTCATTATTTTCTAATCAACTTTCTACTACTCAACTCTGACCACTGGGACTTTGAGCCTCCAAAATTCTCCAATGGGGAGACATGTTCCTGCAATCTGACACAGACTCCATTATTTTCTAATCAACTTTCTACTCCTCAACTCTGCAACTGTAACACCGTCATTTTTTATTATTTGTTTGAATTTTTTTAATGAAAA
The DNA here is from genome assembly GCA_000404065.3 of Pinus taeda. Taxonomy (NCBI): domain Eukaryota; kingdom Viridiplantae; phylum Streptophyta; class Pinopsida; order Pinales; family Pinaceae; genus Pinus; species Pinus taeda. The sequence continues at coordinate 26,556 of APFE030072725.1, forward strand.
AGTGTTCATGATTTGAGTCGTGTTGTAATTTTGTCCTCAGATAAGGTAGATAAGGTTAGGTTTAGATTTTGTTACTGGATAAGATCGAGTTTTCAAAAAGACTAAAGGCCTTGTCCACATGGGTTCTCATTATAACGTGGCAAATATAAAGACTCGATGCAATTGGAAACTCTCTGGACGAGGTAGACTAGCATTGATCAAAGTGATCCTTAAAGTATTCGAGCCTTTTTGGATGTTTCTCACTTGGATTCTAAAAGGTGTATTGAAATAATCAAATAATTATGTTATAAGTTCAAAAGGTGTATTGAAATAATCAAGTAATTATGTTATAAGTTCATTTGGTATTGAGGGATAGGGAAGAAAGGAATGGTGTTGGTTTCTTAGAAAAGCCTTGTAATTTTACACTTATAAGGAGGATATAACCTTAAGAACATCTTCTTATTTTTGAACAATATAGTTACAAAGAATGTTTGGAGACATGTTCAAGGTTCGGGGCTAGGGCCCAAGGCATAAAAGGAAAAATACATATTAGCTAATTTGGTAGAAGATTAGGTAAGTAAATATATAAAACTAATAATCTTAGAATGCTTCAATTATATGGAAAGTAATTGTCTTAGCATTCTCTTTAACTAATAATGGGATGATATGGCTAATAGGGAAGGGAGACCATATGTAATTAGCATTATACCATTTGATAAGAAACAAGGATTATTACAAGCTTCCTACTATTATAATACATGTTTTTAAAAATAAAGGATACCATATGTTGAGGCAAATTGTAAAAGAAACTAGAGACATTGGTAGGTAGCGATAATGGCTATCTTGGAGAAAGAAAAGTCTTAGGGAAGAGGATGTTGAAACATTGGAAACTTAAGAAAGCTTTTTATTGGCCTAAGAGATGAGGAGGACTAGATAATATGGTCTTTAAAACCTACAAGGGATTATGAGCCAAAAATATGATACAAAGTGCTTGGAGTTGAGGGAAATGACAAATCACAAATTTGTAGGTGAAAATATATATAGAAATTTAAATGCCCGGCAAAATCCAAAATCTTCATGTTGCTATTTTTGCCAATAAAGTGCTAACTTGGTACATTCTATAGAAAAAATGCTTTAAGGGCTTAGGATGGTGTCATCTTTGTAGGCTTGACAATGAAACCAACACACTTCTCAGTACATCTTGCACTTTTACCAAGCAAGTTTACCTAGAGATAAAAGGATTGATTGGTTTGAAAAATGCTTGGAGAGAAAATACCATAAAGAAAGCCCTAAAAAATTGGTGTTAAAACAAGGACACCAAGAGGTACAAATCTCTTCCTCTTCTTATTTCTCAGGGAGTTTAGTTCGTTGAGGATTCCAAAATATTTGAGAAAATAAATACCTTACCTTTGAAATACATACTCAAAGTTTAAACAATCTATCTTCATTTACCCAACATGAGGAAACCTACAAAACAAATTGTTAAAGAAATCATGGGATTTCTTTGATGGAACCTCTAGAGGAACTTGTCCTAGAGGATGGGTTGGGTGGGGGGGGGGGGGGTGTTTAATCTTTCTTCCAACCACTATATCTATTTCAAACTGAGAATAGGACATCAACCAAAAGAAAAAAATGTGAATTAATGGAACTTAAATTGGTGCTAATGCTGCTATTTGGAAATGGAGTTACTCAAATTCAAGTTTTTAAAGATTCTATTGGAACCTTGGGTTCCCTGTAACTTCATATTGTTGGAATATGGTTGACCATGTCCAACTTTGAATTTCGTATCCACTCTTAATGGAAAATTATGATTATGTGGTCATGTGGTTGTTGGTTTGGATCATGTCAAACCTACTTATAGATGGTCCTTTTGATTAGTTTATCAACCATTGCGAGATTTTGATTTGCACTCTTATGGAGCATGTCCTTTGTGCTTCAATGCAATGGTGTCTTTAGATTCCATGACTGCAATTAGATTCTTTGTTGTTCTTCTTTCCTATTATTTACCTATCCCAACATGGTATTATTTTTGTTAGGTTTGTGATTCAGGGTTTACCATGAGAGAGAGAAAAAAAGACATGATTGAGTTCCAAATAATTGGTTTGATCTTATTTAAACATCGTAGCATGTTATTGAAATACTAAGAGGGGATATGAATTAGTATTTCAGTAATGTGAACAATTTTTATAGATTTATATTTTTTAATTCAGTTTATCAGCCAATTATATCAATAGTATCATGGAGAACATAGTAAAACCATAAACATCATACACATGAATGTACATAGATTTTAGATGGAAACCCATAAAGGGCGATAACCACAATTCTTCTTCTTCTCTTCTTAAATATTTTCTTACATATATTCATTGGAACCAACAAGTAGGAAGTGCCCACTCCCTTGCAATTTTTTTCTAGCACACACCACCAAGAGGCACCCACTCCCTAACAAAGTTTTTTTGACACCCACCAATAGGAAGCCCCCACTCGACAAAGTTTTGTTGGCACTCACCAGTAGGAAGCACCCACTCCCTTATCAATGTTTATTGGCACGCAAGAGACTGAAGCACCTACTCCCTTAGATTAGTTTATTGGCACCTACAAACAATAAAAATCCACTCTCTTAATTCAATTTGCCGGCACCAACCCCCAAATCATCGTGGACTACCCTTTCGTACCATTTTCAAACTAGAACCAATCCCTTTAACAATAACTTCAAAAATCAAACAAAATCAATGGAAACCCTTCAACGGATGGGTAAAATCATGGACCTCGGTTCATTAGAGGAATTTTGATGTCTAAAATGGGTCTGCTAATGAATATTATAAAATAATAGTAGAAATAATAAATTAAAATTAGATTACATTATCAAATTTTAGAGGGAAAAAGAAAAAAAAGTTTTTTCAACTCGTATTTTCAACTTATCTCCCTATTGTTTTACTCAAATTTCTAGCTTGAGCACTCGTTGGATGTGAAATTTAATTCCTCAACCAAGGAGTACCCATATTACACAATTTTTATGGACCTTGCTACATGAAAAACCGTGATTGCAATCACTTTTTCTCATGTATTTCTCATTTTTAGTATAGCAGGGTTTATCGAAAGTGCACAACATGGGTACTCTTTGGATTAAGAATTAAATTACGCATTCAACAAGTGTTCCCACTTGAAATTCGAGTAAATCTGTATGGAGACAAGTTGAAAATACAATTTGAGATTTAAATTTATTTATTTTTTACTTTTTTCTTTTTTACTCCAAAAATGTTTTTCAAATTTTTTGTTAATCTTAATGCTTTTTTACTTTACCTTTTTGACCTTTTACTCCAAAAATGGTGAATCATCCCCCATGGTTGACATCATCATCTTGAATCCTATTGGTTCTTATAAAATTGATTTTGGTTGTACATTTTTGTTTTGAGTCCCATTTTAAACCTCAAAATTTCTCTAATGACATTTTGGCAAGGGAGGGCACATTTATGTGAAAAAGAAGATAGCTTGATCGAGTTCCTTGAGCGCTAAAACAATTGATTGATCAAGGGTTTAAAACTAACCCTTGATCAAGCATTAGGGCTCAATCGAGCTCTAATGCTTAATTGAGTTTTAGGGCTCGATTGAGCTCCGATTTTCTATTAAATCATGCACCCACAGTTTGCGCTCGACATTTGTGCATAGACCACAGACATACATAGGCTTGAGCAAGATATTTGGAACTCGACTGAGCGATTGCAAGATGGGGAAACCCAACCAACCTTGCCAACAACCATGCCAACATCCCAAAGGCTTAAGCGAAGGTAGATTTCCTATCCTTTTTATCTTTTTTATTTATTTTTCTTACAAAATTAAGCAAATTAATTTGGTAAAAAAAAGACTTACCACACAAAAACCATGAAAACCACCAAAAAAACCTTTCAAAACAACAAAACAAAACCTAGAAAACCATAAACCATCCTAGAAAACCCAGAAAACCACAAAACCAACCTAGAAAACAAAAAAAATCCTAGAAAACCACAAAAAAAACTTAGAAATCCACAAAAAACAACCTAGAAAATGCTTCGAAAACCACCAAAAGAACTATAATTTGGGTTTTACATTTTTTGCTTACTTGCAATTGTAGCATGCTTATTATGCATATTTTTTTTTATTATTATTTTAAATGGTGAAAACATTATTTTCTAATTTTTTTAGGTTTTAATGTTTTTCGTTAGAAATTTTGTG
>APFE030072725.1:30766-76038 GCA_000404065.3 Pinus taeda
TATGGACTAATTCAGAAAATAATAAACTTAATAACAATAATTATTTAGTAATAAGAATAATTATTTTAATAAATGTGGTTGATATATGCCTAATACTTCATTTGTATCTATCGCACAAGTCGTTTGATTTATAATATATAATAATATTATTAAAAATATAAATATATTCAATTAAATGAAAATATAATTAATTAATAATATTAGTGATAATAAATTTTTTATTTTTTATTTTTTTTATTTTTATAATAAAATTTAAGCTATGAATTAATTAGTTAATTAATTAAGAATAAATTATTTTTTAATATTCCTTATAGATAAATATTTTAATTTTAATTTTAATTTATAATAATATAATAATATTGTCCATGGGTTTTGGATAGACGGTTTGATTCAGGTGTTATGTATAAGTTACTCCTTGTGCGAAGGTCATTGGGTCAATTCTGCACTTGTTATTAGTGTGATTATTGGGCATGATAAAAGATGTAGGTTCTTGCCAGTTTACAAAAATAATTTAAAATATATAATTAAATTAAAGTAAATATTATTATTTATTAACAAATATATTAGGTTTTTAATAAACGTTTAAAAGCAACAACATTAGTAAAATGTGGTTGATATACCATTTGTAGACGTTTCCCACTTAATATATTCTATATTATAAACTTATCTATTACAAACTTATAATACCAAACCCAATATTATTAAGTTCGTAATTATACAAACCTTTATATTATTAAACCGTAATATTAAATATTAATATATTAAAGCAAAGTCTTTCGATAGAATCACATAAGGAGAAATATTATAATGTATTAAGAAAATATTGTGTAATAAATATTAATATATTATTATATATTAATTAATATTAAACTTGGATTTATACTATAAACCTTAGGGAGTAATATTATAAATCCAAGAGAATAATGTTAAACCCAAAATACTAATATTATAAACTGAATATAAACCCTAAGATAAATATAATAAACACTAAAATAAACATGGTTGAATATGAACCCTTAGATTAATAAACCCAATGGATTGGTATTATAAACTAAAGGGAATAATAAACCTAGGGGATAAAAATAATAAACCCAAGTTATATAAACCCTAAAATAAACATGGTTGACTATGATTGATTTTCATATTGAAACAATCATTGTCATAATGTGAAGTTGGACCATGCTTGAACATTATTGATTTTCATATCGAGACAACCTTTGTCACAATGCAAACATTGGACCATGGTTGATTTTCATATTGAGACAATCTTTGTCACAATGCGACATTTGACCTAAGAGACTAATATTAAACCCTAGGAATATGAGCCCTTAGATTGATAAAACCAAGGTATATAAACCCTAAAATAAGCATGGTTGACCATGATTGATTTCCATATTGAGACAATCCTTGTCACAATGCAACGTTGACCCATGCTTGACCATGCTTGATCATGATTGATGTTCACATCAAGACAATCTTTGTCACAATGTGACATTGGAGCATGGTTGACCATGGTTGATTTTCATATTGAGACGATCTTTGTCACAAGGGGACATTGGACCATGGTTAACATTGGCTGACTATGGTTGGATATGAATGATATTATAAACCTAAGGGAATAATAAACCCAAGGGATTAATACTAAAGCCCCAAGGGATTATGAACCCAAGGGAATGATGTTAAACCCAAGGGACTAATATTATAAACCCAAGATATATAAATCCTAAGGTAAATATTATAAACACTAAAATAAACATGGTCCACCATAGTTGACCGTGGTTGATTTTCATGAATTGAGACAATCCTTGTCACAATGTGATGTTGGACGATGGTTGACCATGCTTAACCATAGTTGATTTTCATATCAAGACAATCTTTGTTAGAATGCGACGTTTGACCACGGTTGACTACAATTAACCATGGATCACCGTGTTTGATTTTATAAAACATGATTGACCATGATTATAATATTGAGACAATCTTTTTCATAATGTGACATTGGACCATGGTTGAGACAATGATTGATTTTTGTATTGTGACAAACTTTGTCACAATGCGACGTTTGACCATGGTTTCCCATGATTGATATAATTGAGGTCTCTTAGATGTAGTGAAAACTCAAATTTCATAGTAGAATACTTAAAATGTAGTTGATCTAAGTGATGAAATGAAATAATTGGTACTTCCTACCAAAGCTAACATGTATCAAAAAGGGCAGTAGCACTAGTTACTAGAAAATGTGGATACAAATATAAAGACTCAATGCAATTAAAAACTCTATAGAGGAGGTAGACTAGTATTGGTCAAAGTGATCTTTGAAAATATTCAATCCTATTGGATGTTTATCACTTGGATTCTAAAAGGTGTATTGAAATAATCAAACAATTATGTTATAGGTTCATTTGGTATGGAGAGATATGGAAGAAAGGAATGCTTTTGGCTTATTCGAAAATGCTTGTAATTTTACAGTCATAAGGAGGATACAAACTTAAGAACATATTCCTATTCTTGAAGGATCTAGGCTACAAAGAATGTTTGGAGACTTGTTCAAGGTTTGGGGCTATGGGCCCGAGGCATAAAGGAAATATATATAGCAGCTAACTTTGTGGAAGATTAGGTAAGAAAACATGTAAAATAAAAATTTCTAGAATGCTTCAATTATATGGAAATCAATTGTCTTAGCATTCCCTTTAATTAAAAATGGGATGACATGGCTAACAGGGAAAGGAGGAAGTTCTAATTAGGATTATACCCTTGGATAAGAAGCAAGGATTGTTGCAAGCTTCCTATCATTAGAATACTTTATTTTAAAAATAATGGATGCCATACATTGAGGTAAATTGTAAAAGGAACTAGAGACATTGGTAGGTAGTTTTAATAATCGCTACCTTGGAGAGAGAAATGTCATAGAGAAGGAGATGTTGAAACATGGGAAACTTAAGAAAGTTTTTTATTGGACTAAGAGATTAGGAGGAGTAGATAATATGGTCTTCAAATCCTTATACAAGGGATTATAAGCCAAGAATAGGATACAAAGTGCTTGGAGTTTAGGGAAATGACAAATCACAAATTTGTAGGTGAAAATATATCTAGAAATTTAAATGCCCAGGGAAATCCAAAATATTCAAGTGGTTAATATTTACCAACAAAGTGCTAACTTTGGACATTCTACAACAAAAATGCTTTGAGGACTCAGGATGGTGTCATATTCATAGGCTTGACAATGAAACCAACACACGTCTCATTACATCTTGCACTTTTACTAAGAAAGTTTACCTAGAGATAAAAGGATTTATTGGTTTGAAAAATGATTGGAGATAAAATACCATAAAAAATCCCTCAAAAAGTGGTGTTAAAACAAGGACGTTGGGAGGTACAAATCTCTTCCTCTTACTACTTCTTGGGGAGTTTGGTTGGCCAGGGATTACAAAATATTTGAGGAAATATATACCTTACCTTTGAAATACCTACTCAAATTTTAAACAGTCTGTCTTCCTTTACCCAGTATGAGGAAATTCAACCTACAAAACAAATTTCTAAAGAAATCATGGGATTTTTTTGATGGCACCTTTGAAGGAGCCTATCCTAGAGGATGGGTTGGGGGGGTTGCATATTTCTTCCAACCACTATATCTCTTTGAACTGGGAATAGGACATCAACCAAAAGGGGAATATGTGAATTAATGACACTTTAATTGGTGCTAATGCTACCATAGGGAAACAAAGTTACTCAAATTCAAGTTTTTGAAGATTCTATTGGAACCTTGGGTTCCTTATAACCTCAAATTGCTTGAATATGGTTGAACATGTCCAACTATGAATTTCATTTCCAATCTTCATGGGAAATTATGAATATGTGGTCATGTGTTTTTTGGTTTGGCTCATGTACAAACTTACTTATAAATGGTCCTTTTGATTAGTCTACCTTGTTAAAATAGCAATAAGAAATTCCAATTTAATTTGTACTTGAATTAAATTGTAATTATATTCTCATAGGAAATTGTAATAGTTAATTAAGTTAAATTGACTTAATTGACTTAGGAAATTTGATTTGGAAATCTATCTAGAATCATGTAGAGTGATCCATAAACTTTATGGGCATAGGTGGAGTTCTTTTGAGTTGTAATTAGATAACTCAGTCTAATTGAGTGATAGTCAGATAAATTAGTTCTAATTGTTGGAGGAACTAGTAGGGGGTCTAATAGTGGAGTAGTGCACCAGTGCATCACCAGTACCACACTAGTTAACTAATGATTCACTTATAAATAACTCATGCATGTCAGTTCAGAGGAAGACCCAACTGAGATTAGAGTTCAGGGACAATGTACTATCAATTGTATAATTTTCCAAGTTGTATAGATGGTACATGCAATTAGTTGAGGACCTATGTTTGGATTATGGATTTATGGAGAGTGGATTTCCTAATTAAATATGAGATAATTCTCTTAGGAATTATGCAAGGAAGTAAGGTCTTGGCAGGCAACATATTTGGCTAAGTGTTGGCTTGAGTTGGTTTGTAAAGTAGAGAGTTAGATTCTGCTAATGCAAGAATTGTTCAGGATGAACAAGCATTGTATTTTCTTCTCATATCTTCTGGTTAATGCAATATATATAGTTGGGATTTTTAGCAGTTACCTTCCCCAGAGAAATATTGTGTTATGTGCAATTGGTATTTTTTCTTTTATGCTTATTGTTTTCATTGACCAATTTTGGTTTCCACTAAAGAGTAGAGTAGATTCGTGTATTTTGTTTTAGGAAATCACATAAGTTGTTGAATCTACATAGTAAAAAGATACATGGTATCAGAGAAAAAGACAGTGTAGAAGAGGAGATTTTGAGTTTGATGTGTAGGTGAAATCGACTTTGTAAGTTCATACTTCAAATCCAACAATATGTCATTCTATGGCATGAGACTTGAGTATGCCTTGGAGGGCAGCTCAAATTACATAGCTTGGAGGATAGGATGGAGGCAGTGCTGAAAGATAATGACCTCAAGGAATTCATAGATCAATACATTCCTAATACTTCAATATCAGATACTAAATATCTGGCTGAATGGAGAAAGTGTGTGAAAAAAGTGAGAAGAATTATCCTGTAAGAAGTTCTAGACCACATTGTCTCAAGTCTCCATGGTAAGGATACTCCATACTCAATGTGGAAGGCATTGCTTGACTTGCTTCAAAATAGTAGTGACCATCGAAAGTTGGCACTAAAGGAAAAACTCAGAAACATCAAGATGGAGAAGGGTGACTCAATTCCGAACTACTTGACCAATTTCACCCATTGTCAGGATGAGCTTGGAAGTGTCAATATTACTGTTGCTGAAGACAATATGGTGAGCCTAGCTTTTGTAGGACTTCCCAAGAGCTGACATAGTTACCAGGACTCTGTTAATGGGAGGGAGAAGCTACTAGATTGGGAGCGATTGTGGTCAAATTTGGTACAAGAAGAGATTAAGAGGAACACTAGATATGGATCCTCATCAAAGACTAATGATGAGGAGAATTGTGCCTTAGTGGGAAAGGAAAAGAAAGGGAAGGCGAATTCATCCCATTCCAAATCAGATTCTTGTCAGGGAAACAAGAAGAAGGACATATTAAAAGTCAAGTTCTTTCATTGTCACGAGCTGGGAAATTTTTCCACAAAATGTCCACTTAAAAATGTTGGTAAGAAGTCCTCACGTGGAGTGGAAGGTGAGGCTCTTACCTCACAATTCAAAATGGAATTTACCCTCATCGCATGTATGGTGTCATCGATGATGGGTATTGTATGGTACCTAGACAGTGGAGCTTCTTTCCACATGACTGGTAACAAAGAGCTCTTCAGTAACTTGGAGGAGAAGGATCTCCAGATGCATATCGATATGGGTGATGACGGGAGGTATAGTGCTACCAGGCTTGGTACAATTACCTTTCAGAGAGACTCGGGTTCTCCCCTTACTTTGCGAGATGTTATGTATGTTCCTGTTTTGAAGAAGAACTTCATATATGGTGCCATGTTGGAGGATAGAGGCTATGATGTGATCCTTAGTATGGTAAAGGCGTTCCTTCATCACATAGCCACGGGAAAGGTGATAAGGATAGGGGTTCGAATGAAGAACCTTTGTAAGTTGGAGGTATAATATTGTGCTACCTTGAGAACAAAAGCAGAGAAGGTGTAGAGCCGAGACATCGATGAGTTGTGGCATAGGAGGTTGGGTCACTTGCATCATGGCAGTTTGAGAATCATGCAACAAATTTCTACCGATATTCCCAAGGGTACACTAGAGCAGGTTGAGACATGCAAATGGTATACATTTGGAAAATACACCAAGGATTCCTTTCATGACAAAGACAGTCGAGTACAAGAGATCCTCTATTGATTCCACTTAGATGTGCGTGGACCATTCTCGATAACATTTATAGCCAAACACAGGTATTATGTTATATTTGTTGATGATTTTTCTCATAAATGTTGAGTTTTCTTCATGAGGAAGATATTTTAGACTTTTGAAAACTTTTGTAAATTTAAATCATTGGTTGAGAAAGATACTGGCAAAAAAGTTAAATCTCCTAGGAGTGATAACGATGGAGAGTATGTGTTGAATGCGTTTAAAAACTTATGTGTGGAAGAAGGCATTCAATGAAAGTTGATAGCACCTTATAACCAAAAGCAGAAAAGGGTGTCTGAAAGGAAAAACATAAGCATAGTAGGGGCAACACAAATGATGTTGCATGATTAGGGCCTCCCACTACACTTGTGGGCTGAGGCATGCAGCACAATTGTTTATTGGTAGAACAAATTCCCTCATTGAATTCTTGGGATGAGTACACTGGAAGAGGCTTTCTCAAGGAAGAAACTAGATGTGGGTCACTTAAGTATTTTTGGTTCATCAGTCTACTACCATGTAAACAAAGATGCAAACAATAAGCTTGAGCTAACAACAAAGTTGGGGATATTTGTGGGGTACACTAATACACCTCACAACTAGCGGGTGTACCTACCGACCAACAGGATGACGGTGGTTCACAAGGATGTAAAATTCAATGAAGAGAAGGCCATGAGATGTTCCCTTGAGAGGGAGATTCATCTATATGTGGTTGAGGAGATTTTAGCTCCTAAGGAGGAACCTCAGATTGATGTAGAGCAACCACATGCAGAGGATCAGGGAGTGGAGATACCCACTCATGCAACGTCTTCAAGAGATGGGAGAAAGAACACCAGAGAGGTTGACTAGTTATTGCATGAGAGAATGTGGGAGCACCCACATCACAATGCAGACAGAGGAGGTCACCAGAGAGGTACACTAGATACATGGCTCTTATGAGCAGATGTGTAGAGACTGAACCATATTATTTTGAGGAGGTAGTGAAACAACTACTTTGGGTTGATGCCGTGGTTGAGGAGTATGACTCCATTGTCAGGAACAACATTTGGGATGTGGTCCCAAGACCGACAGACAAGTTAGTGGTGAGTTCCCGATGGATTTACAAGGTAAATCAAGTAGTGAATGGTAATATGGAGAAACAAAAGGCCAGGTTTGTGGCCCGAGTATTTTCTCAGGTGGAGGGGATTAATTATGATGATAACTTTTCCCCTGTTGCAAGGTACTCATCAATTAGATCCATTTTGGCACTGTTAGTGTAGATGGGATGGAAGATACATTAGATGGGTGTAAAGTCAACCTTCCTTAATGGCATGATTGTGGAAAAGGTGTATGTTGAATAGCTTGAAGGTTTTGAGACCTTCAATAGAGAGTCACATGTGTGCCGACTCAAGTGAGCATTGTATGGGATGAAACAAGCACCCCATGCTTGGTACACAAGGATCGTTAGCTACTTCAATGGGTTGGGCTTCACCAAAAGTGAAGCAGATGAGTACCTTTACCATATTGTGGTTGAAGGTAAATTGCTAATTATTGTTTTATATGTTGACTATTTGATTATGACAGGTGATGATAAGTTGATGAAGTCTTGAAAATAGGACCTTGCAAGAGAGTTTTAAATGAAGGACTTGGGGCTCATGCACTACTTTTTGGGCATGGAAGTATGGTAAGGTAATGAGGAACTTGTTGTCTCTCAGGGCAAGTATGCCAATGCGATACTCAAAATGTTTCACATGGAGAGCATTAAACCCATGGAGATAGGTATCTAGAGGAAGAAGGATGCCACTTCCAGTGAAGTAGCGGAAGCTACTATTTACATACATCTTGTGGGTTCACTCATGTATTTGGTGAAGACACGATTGGACATGTTCTATGAAGTTAACCAGCTTAGTCAAGCGATGGCTAAGTCGACCAAGATGTATTGGAAGGTAGCCAAGCATGTGTTGAGATACCTCAGAGGCACTACTAAATATGGTTTATGATACAAATGAATAGAGGGAGTGAAGCTTTAAGGCTTGATCGATGCAGATTGGGCAGGGAGTCCATCCGAAAGGAAGAGCACATCAGGAAGGATCATTAGTATTGGGTCAACAACTGTTTACTGATACAGTAGGAAACAAACATTAGTTGCACTTAGTTCAATAGAGGCAGAGTACATGGCTGCTATTCAAGCGTCTTGTAAGGTTATCTGCGTAAGGAAGATTCTGGTTGGTTTGTTTGGTTAGTAGATGGATCCAGATATGATTTATTGTGACAATTAGAGTTGTATCAAACTCTCTGAAATCTAGTTTTAATGATCAGTCCAAGCATACTGATATCTGGTATTATCATCTTCGAGATTGTATGCAGAGGAGAATGATGTTGTTGGAGTACATTCCCACAGAGGAGCACGTTGCAAATATTTTGACAAAGGATTTGTCAAGATGAAAATTGAGTTTCACAGAGACATGATTGAGTAATTTGATAATCCCTTTCTTGTTGAGAGGGAGTATTAAAAATAGCAACAAGAAATTCCAATTTAATTTGTCCTTGAACTAAATTGTAATTCTATTCTCGTAGCAACTTGTAATAGTTAACTAAGTTAAATTGACTTCATTGACTTAGGAAATTCGAGTTTGAAGTATATCTAGAGTCATGTAGAGTGATCCCTAAATTTTAGGGGTCTAGGTTGAACTCTTTTGAGTTGTAATTAGATAACTCAGTCTAACTAAGTTATAGTCAGTTAAACTTGTTCTAACATTAGGAGGAACTAGTAGGAGGTCTAATAGTGGAGTAGTGCACCAATGCATCACTAGTGCCACATTAGTTAACTAAAGATTCACTCATAAATAACTCATGCATGTCAATTCACAGAAAGAACCAGTTGAGATTAGAGTTCAGGGACAGTGTAGTATTAGTTGTATAATTTTATGAGTTGTACATATGGTGCATGCAATCAATTGAGGACCTATGCTTGGATTGCGCAGTTATGGAGAGTGTATTTCCCAATTAAATACAAGCTAATTCTCCTAGGAATTGCGCAAGGAAGTAGGGGTTTGGCTGGAAACAAATTTGGCTAAGTGTTGGCTTGAGATGGTTTGTGAAGTAGAGAGTTAGATTGTGCTAGTGCAAGAATTGTTCAGGATGAACAAGTGTTGTATTTTATTCTCAGATCTTCTCATTAATGCAATATAGATAGTTGGGGTTTTTAGTAGTTTCTTTCCCCAGAGAAATATTGTATTATGTGCAATTGATATTCTTCCTTTTCTTCTTATTGTTTTCATTGATCAATTTTGGTTTCCACTGAAGAGTAGAGTATATTCTTGTCTCGTGTTTTAGAAAATCACATAAGCTATTGAATCTACATAGTAAAAATCTCATACCAGTCATTTTGAGATTTTGATTTGCACTCTTATGGAGCATGTTCTTTGTGATTCAATGCAATGGTGTCTTTAGATTCCATCACTACAATTAAATTCTTTGATATTATTTATCTGTCCCAACATGGTATTAATATTGTTAGTTTTGTAGTTCAGGCTTTTACTAAGAGAGAGAGAAAGAGAACATGAGTGAGTTCCAAATCAGTGGGTTGATATTATTTAAATATCCTAGCATGTTATTGAAATACTGAGAGGGAATATGAATTAGTATTTCAGTAATGTGAACAATTTTTACAAATTTATATTTTTTTTAATTCAACTTATCATTGAATTATATCGACAATATAATGGAGCACATATTCAAATCATAAACATCATACACATGAATGTACATAGATTTTAGGTGGAGACCCATAAAGGGATAAAAACACCATTCTTCTTCTTCTTCTCTTCTTAAATATTTTATCCTACATATATTCATTGGCACCAACCAATAGGAAGCACCCACTAGTAGGAAGCACCCACTCCCTTAAAAAATTTTGTTGGCACCCACCACCAAGAGGCACCCACTCCCTTAAAAAATTTTGTTGGCACCCACCACCAAGAAGCACCCACTCCCTCACAAAGTTTTCTTGGCATCCACTCCCTTATCAATGTTTATTGGCACCTACCAGATAGAAGTACCTACTCCCTTATCTTAGTTTGCTGAGACCTACCAATAGGAATCATTCACTCCCCTAACTTAGTTTGTTGGCACCAACCCCCAAATCATCAAGGAGGACCCATTCATACAATTTTCAAACTGAAACTAACACTTTTAATAATAACTTCAAAAATAAACACAAATCAATGCAAACCCTTCAACATATTCTTATTTGATAAAAAAAAAAAAAATTGTTATCAACAACTCAATAAAAATCATATCTAGAAACAACACAAAGTTAGTCTCACTATTTCTCAGTAGCGATACACTCGCTAAAATACTCCACATTGAAAACTATATGAAAACCTTAAAACACAAATAAAACTCTGGTCTCCTCAACAATTGCTTCATCGGTACATCAGGTAAGTAAGCTTAGTCTCAATAATATATCTCTGCAACCAAAATCTTGAAGCACACTAGTCATAATAAATATCAACTCTACTCAACATAATATTATCACTTCTAAACATCCTGAGTAGTAGACATTCATCCTCTTCAACAAAAACTCTCTAACAACAAGTTGTACACCCTTATGAATTCAATAGCTCTTAAATAGTCTTTCTATAAAGAACAATCAAACATTATAATGATGTACACTAACTCATCATATTAATGATTATATCTATCACAAGGTTTTGTATAAGAGATGGAAATATAACCACAAATCTATGAAACACTAATACACAAACCCTAGCACATGTGTTGATCTTTGCAATAGTAATACTAGTTTTGTTCTTATATTTAGTAACAACTTTGGACAATGAACATAGTTCATTCAAATCAAAGCCAAAACATTGTGATTTTCAACCAATTTTGAGTTTAATATCAAATGACAGGTAGCTAAGCAATATATGACAAAACAAGATATAGTCGCATCATACCCTATCATACAATGTGCAATACATGATTTGTACTCAATGAAAATAGTAAGAAACTATGGTCTTGGAAACCAAACAATATATTTGATATCTTCAATCACATAATCAAAATAAATAGAACAACAATAATTCTATGTCCAACACTTGATTCATAGAGGTTTCCTTTTTGTAGCACCAAATCTAAGTTTTATGTAGCAACTATGACCTTTTTCATAAACACATCATCCATCATCTTACTCAAAAACAACAAATTTATACTTTCTTAAGGTAGCATACAATTTAAATCATACTTTACAACCTTGGAAATCATGTAGCACAAGACAA
Source organism: Pinus taeda (assembly GCA_000404065.3). NCBI lineage: Eukaryota > Viridiplantae > Streptophyta > Pinopsida > Pinales > Pinaceae > Pinus > Pinus taeda. The sequence continues at coordinate 42,394 of APFE030072725.1, forward strand.
TCTTTCTTTCTATTATGTAGTCACACCATGGTTAGAATAACTTCAAACCTGCAATGCACCTCTGTCACACTTCAGTAACAATTTAGGTCTAGTGTGATTTATGAACAATAACCCTGTCATGTAGCACCAAACTGATTCTCAACCTCTGAAAACACACACACACACACACACACACTGTTATTTTTCTCTAAAGAAACAAACATAAAATAGCCTCTAAGTATCTGGTAGTAGTTCTGAGGATACCCAACAACATACAACAATATTAACTATGGAAAATAGTCACATGAATACAAGACAATATTCCTTTATTTAGGTATTGTGTGACTTTACAACAACACCCAAATTAGTTGTATTAGGCACAAAAAAAGAGACTCATATTATTGCATTCTAAGAGATATTGTTAAGTTGCATCCTTGTCTTAACCCTGTCACAAAGAAAACTATTTTCTCCAATAACCTGGTCATGATCAAATTAGAACTTCTCATACTTTATACTAGATCAAATCACCACAAGTCACAAGAAAACAATTTAGACATGAATTAAGCACAAAAAATTTGACATTGCATCCAATAACGATCCTATAAGCAAAGGCAACTTTAGTGATTTGCATGACCACTTAATCACTCACTCAATAAATGTTCATGGCACCAATAGTTGTATAGGGTATGAAATGGAAAAATAAATATGTGATCGTACTCCTTGATATCATGCACTTGATCAAACCATGCATCCATAACTCATCAAATATAGATCACATGTTTCATTCTTTATCGCACAAGATAGGAGAAGGAAACATGATTATAAATAGACATGTAACCATAAGCCTGCACCAAAATAGAGGAAAGACACTATTACAATGATAAATTACTCTATACAAACTACCCCATCGAATAGAGAATGCACAAACTCTAGATCACATGTTTCCAAATAAATTGATACCGTCAAGTGTCACTCAGCATTGGATTAAACAAAGCTTGATCACCTTGACCAAATTAGGTTGAAAATAACTTACCATTTGTAATTCAATGGTAAATTTTGACAGTAATTAAGCTGACATAAAACCATGAGAGAATACCATGGATAAGAAAAACAACAAAGAATATTAAGCCGTGTTTTTTAATGTGTTGGACATAGCGAATTAGATTCAATGTGAGCCAAGTTTTACGTGGAGATTAGGAAAACAATATGTGTAATTAACCCAATGAGTAAAGGATTAGGCAATGTAAATCACAATTACTACATAGAGTAGTTAACATTAGACAATGTAAATCATGATCATTTCATAGTTGATAGTCCATCTCCCGAGCCTTTTTATCCTTTGCTCTAGATTACTTCACCTCAATTTCCAACCTCGCGTTACCAATCCATATCTTGAGACATATGATTCTGAATGCCCAATGTTGATTGCAAAGCCACTATCATCAATATCTCAAATAATATAGCATCCAGTGTTAAAGGTAAAATTATCTTTTCATTTCATCCCGGAATTAATATGATATCAAGGAATGAAAGCAAACAATTCCCATATATTGGCACATGGGATTCTAACAGACTTGGGATTTGTTGCACATAGTCAAACCATAAACATCATACACATGAACACATATATTTTATGTGGAAGCCCATAAAGGGAGAAATCCACCATTATCCTTCTTCTCTTCTTAAATATTTCTTACATATATTCATTGGTTCCAACTAGTAAGAAGCATGCACTCCCTTGCAATGTTTTTCTGGCACCCACCAATAGGAAGCACTCAGTCCTTAACAAATTTTGTTTTGCACTAACCAATAGGGGGCACCCACTCCTTAGCAATGTTTTTCTAGCACCCATGAGAAGAAAGAACCCACTCCCTTGATAATGTTTTCTAGCACCCACCAATTGCAAGCACATACTCCCTCAAATCAGTTTACTAGCACCTACCAATAGGAAGCATCCACTCCCTTAATTCAGTTTTATGGAACCAAATAGGTAGAGGCATCGACCCCAAAATCACTGTGGACCACCCTTTTATACCATTTCCAAACCCAATACACTCTCTTTAACAATAACTTCCAAAATCAACACAAAATCAATCCATCCCTTTTAGCAAATTCTTCTTTAATCAACAACATATTGTTTTGTTAACAACGACTCAATATCAATAATATTTAGTAGCAACACAAAATCAGTCTCACTATTTCTCAACAAGAATGATCCATGTGGGTATTTCTGGCCACCCACCTATTCCGCCTAGACCTCTAGTCGATTTCATATGTGTCCTTGTTTATTGCAGCATTTACTAATTTTAGCAGTTTTTCGGGTCTTGAACTTCTAGAGCCGTTTTGAACTGCTCAATGGTGTTTTTTTGAGTTCCGCAGTAGGTCGATAGCCATAGGAAGGGGACTATCACAAATATTGTAGTATTTGTGTGGTGAAGTAAAATTCTAAGTGTGGACACAAATAATTCCTCTAGCTCGAGAGCGGGTCTAGCCACAAACAACACATTCTATGGAAGATTTCCTTAGGTTAGAACCAATTAAGAGGGCCTACCTCTTAGTACGCTTACCCCATTTGATGATGACCTTTCTTCGTCACTCCAAATATCTCTTGTTTCCTTCTTCAAACACTTGAAACAAGTAAACAACAACAAACAACAACTGTGATAATAGATAAATTGTAATTCAACCTACTTAACAAGTCAAGAAGCATTAAACCATAAACATGTGAGATGACACATTATGTAGGAAATTAATCGATAGTTGCATATATATTAAATCAAGAAGAGATTACAATTGTTTTCTTGACATTGTTGTTCTCCTCCGACAAATCCGGGTTCCCACACACTTCCGTTAGTAAATTCCCATGATGGCCTCAACAATGGTAGTTTTAAGGCTCTTCCCTTTTGTCTTCACATTAAACCGATTTCACACTTCTCCCTCACACACAACTAGAGAGCTACAACTATGAATAACTTGCCTATTACTCCACAATCAAAACTTCAACCAAAGCCTAATTAGAACTAGCACTCACATACTAACACTCTACACTAACTTGTGCTTAGGAAAAAGGGTGGTTTATATAGCATGAATGGATGGGAGATGGTTCCTCTTCTCATGGGAGAAGGTCTTATCTCTTGAGGTGGTTCCATCCTAATAGGGGAAAGGAGCCCAAGCTGACATCCTTGACTCCATCTATCCCAACCATTTACCAAACTTCTGTTACGAAGTTTATAGCGCTGGAAGCTTCGGCTCCTTATTTAAAAAACTTTCCAAAATAGGATCGACGCGACTAGAACAAGGCTCAGTCACTTCGGTCGATGCTAGGGACAGTTATAATCCCTGCATACCAGTGCCAGGATAACAATGGTCATTAGTGTGAGTCTTGTAAACTGGTAAAAATAGAAGATTTGTGGGAAATGATGCAAAAGGGAATTGTTCTGCTTCATGAAGAGGGACACAATGGGAGTTTCTTCATGAAGGAGAATCATGTAGGGTTCACTGTAGAGGTCCTCCAGGATCATGGAACGGGGAGTATAGGGACAATGAAAAAATGTTGTGTAACAGATGCCCCCTAAAGCGTGAAGGCCGAACTAGAGTGAGGGATGAAATGCTTTATGAATCAGTGTGGGGAACTGGGGTCTATCTTCAGAAAAACTAAAGGCAAGTACAAATACATATACATTATTGAAAACTCTGTCAAATGATACATGAATCATTGTATGGACACAACCATCTAGAGAAATATCATGAAAATGGATCCAGGTATGGGCACAACCATCCGATAAAGAGGATCATATCGAAACATCAAGTATGACAACTCATGGTATGGTGGCAGCCACCCATTTGAAAGAGACATGTATATCAACATGATCATGTCACATCGCCTTGCAACCTGGACTTTTGTAATCTAGCCCAGGGTCTTGTGCTCCAACACGACCCAATCAAAGTACAAATTCTAACATGTGAATAGATGTGTTGACGTCGAACATGTTACAAAATCACTTGATTACCAGCTGATGATGTAAACTGTTAACAAGCACAAGAGAAACCACCAATAATGGCAATGGTCCTCAAGGTACTATCATCACAATTCACGGAATGTGAATAAAGGAACTAGAGTCAAACACACGTGAAATCTCTCGATTGAAAGTCAATGATGTGAACTTGTTGTCAAGTGCGAAGAACTTGCCATTAGGGCATGTAAGCTCTAAGGTACTAGAAGGGAGTCTCTTGGTCAACTTCCTAGATAATGAGCTAAAGTCATTAGGAAGCGACTGTGTTGAAGGAGGGCCATAATGTATCCCACATCATCGACATGAGATAAAGGGATGCAAAATGATTTTGGATGATACAGAGAACCAGGGGTAAGTGTAACTGTAGAAGGACAATTGTATTTGCGACACGACTGGAAGTTTGGAAGCTTTTGGATCCGTAGGATTGGTGGTCATGATGATGTGGCAGAGATAAAATGGAAAGAAAAAATAAACGGCCCAACCCTGGAAGGTCAACGATAAAAAGGAGGATATCCTATGATCCAAGTGGATATTAGTGGCCACTCGCCAATTCCACTTGGACCCCCACCATTGTTCTTTCAGTTTTTCAGTTTCCTTAATTGTAGCACAATTTACTAGTTTTAGTAGCTTTTTGGGTCCAGAACTTCCAGAGTCATTTTGAGGTCCTAAACGATGTTTTTTGGGAAAAATGGGAGCAACATGGGTGCAAGTACTGATGTTGTTCTTCCCAAAGTTGTATTCCTCGGATAGATATTTCTAACGAGGTATCGTGTGCATCAAACGAAGATCATATGCCAAAGTTACAACCCCGTGAAGTTGATGTACCAATTTACCCAAAACGAGGCCCATAGTTTGGCGCTTCATCTCCTGGGGTTAGGTTTTTGGATGTTTAGGGTTTTCCATTGTTTCTCAACAATAAATATGCCTTCAAGCGTCATTGTAAGAAAATTTATAGGCATGTAGCCACCACATCGCTTCTCAGAGATAAGCTACGATCACCGTAACTAGTTTATTTCCATTTTTGTTTGTAAGCATATTTCAGTATTTTAGAGTAATGGAAGGAAATATTATTTCTATTGCATCTTTGTATGTATGATTATATCTTTAAATCTGGATCAGTGGTATCAAAGTGGTCTGCTCTTTCTCTATCTTTCTTTGCATGTCCCCAATGAGGTCGGGATATAAGGAGTTAGGGCTTGAAATAGACAAACCTTTGCAAGACCAGCCTCACAAATCTTGATGGCCTCCCATGGCGGATGAAAATAAAGACGAGGGGGTAGGAGATCCTATCAAAATCTTGCTCGAAGAGGCCCTCGAGAGACAAAGGAACGTAATGATGGACAACTTTGCCCAGATCCTTCAAGGGCTACCCATGGGCGACACATCTACTTCCAGTAGCTACTCTAGAAGCGCCACACCCTTTAAGGTACAAGTCAACTTTGACATTCCCATATTTGAGGGTCAGATGGATGCAAACACCATAGATAAATGGTTAAATATGCTAGAAGTGTATTTTTCTATTCATGATTTTTTTGTTCGGGAAAAGATTACTTTCGCTCTTCTCAAAGTTGCCACCCACATCAAGAACTGGTGGGAAACCTATTGCGAGTAGAAGGATGAAAGTAGAACCTCACAGTTTTAAGCTGCACCCACTTATAATTCATTCGAGGCTACCATTAAGGAGCAGTACTACCCTATCGGAAGCTATGAGGATCAATACATAAAGTGGACCACACTACGACAAAGGAAGGGACCAAGACATGCTGGACTTTACCAATATTTTCCATACCCTTCGCACAAATTTGGGTATCAAGGATTAAGAGCAACATTTTGTACTCAGATACCATGGCTGCCTGCACAGGTACATCCAGGACAAAATAGAATTCCTGAACATCTCCTCGCTCGGCATGACATACCGATATGCTGTCAAGATCGAGCAAAAGTTTAAATAGAAGAAGCAAGACTTTGGATCTATGAATCTGAAGCAAGGGAATGGTGCCCCCAAACTACAGACCAAAGGACAAATCCAAGGCAAGGTGGCCCAAGACACCTTGCCAAAGTTGCAAGAAAATAACAGCACCACAAAGACGAAAAAGGACATGGGAAAGTGGTGTGAGTTCCATAAGATCTCCACTCACAACACAAGTGAGTATCGGGCCAAGCAGTCACTGGTGGCCGAGTTAAAGGTTTCATAATCAGATGCATGTTTTGACTCTGGGTCAGAACTTGACAAGGGGAATGACAAAGGGAAGAAGATTATCGATGCGGAGCCTAATGCCACCCTTGCCACCACGAAGATCCAGAAGGACGAATCCAAAGATCCAGGGGAGGAGGAGCGCCTCTTCCACTACAAGATGTGGGTAAATGGATCCCTGCTACATTTCATTGTTGATAGCAGGAACTAAAAGAACGTCATTTTGGCAAAGGTTGTGAAGTGGCTAGGCTTATAGACCACAACACATCCACAACTGTACACCATCGAGTGGCTTCACCAAGGACGAGATCTTCGCATGACCCAGCAGTGTCGCCTTCCATACAACATCAAGCCCTTCACAAATGAGGTATTATGTGACGTTGCTCCCCTTGATGTTTGTGATGTATTATTAGGCCAGCCATACTTGTGGAAGTGACATGCTATGTATGAATCAAGGCCTCGTGTTGTTATTGTTACTTTGGGAAATAAGTTGTACATGAAACCAGAGGTAGCACCGCCTACTGCCATCTCTTTGGTTACTGCAAAACAATGTAGTAAACTCATTTACAAAACCGGGAAATTTGTTTTCCTGATGATACATCCTCAAGGAAAGAAGAAGACAGTGGCCACGACCTCTAGACAGGACCCCTCCACAGGACAACTGCAAATGGACAAGGTCGTGGAGGAGTATGAGGACATCTTCACCTCCCCCATAGGGGTTCATCTGCAATGCCATGTGAAGCACTCCATCGATCTGACCCCAGGTGCACCACTTTCCAATCGACCAATCTATCGATGCTCTATTTTGGAGAATGATGAAATCAAGAGGCATATTTAGGAGTTGTTTCAGAAAGGTCACATCTGTCCAAGTTCATCGCCCTGTGGGAGCCTGATCATATTGGTACATAAGAAGGATGGGACTTGGAGACTCTGTATTGACTATTGGGCCTGAACAAGATCATTGTCCATAATAGGTACCCAATCCCATGGATTGATGACCTCCTAGACCAATTGAAGGGGGGAAAATATTCCAGCAAGATCAATTTGAAGTCAGGATATCACCAGGTACCAATCCAACCCTTTGATGTGTGGAAGACTGCCTTCAAAGCTAAGGAGGGCCTTTTTGAATGGTTAGTTATCCTTTTGGGTTGATGAATGCTCTTGCAGCCTTCATGAGGCTAATGGATGATATCTTGTGGCCATTCATCAACTCATTTGTAGTGGTATACTTGGATGACATCTTGGTCTTCAGCCAGAGTTAGGAAGACCACCTCCACCACATCCGACAGGTTTTCCAAACACTGTGGCAACACAAGTTATGTGCCAATTTGGAGAAATGCACTTTTGGCATGACCCAGGTTCAATATCTGGGATACATTATTGATGAAGAGGGGGTGCATGTGGATCTAGCCAAGATCCAAGTCATTCGGGATTGGCCATCTCCAACCACTCTGACAGAGATCCATAGCTTTTTGGGTCTTGCCAACTTCTACCATAGGTTCGTGTTGGGATTTTCTCATATCACTTGGCCCTCGAGTTAAGTCACCAAGGGAGGAGTGAAAGAAAAATTCTTTTGGTATAAATCTCAATAGAATACATTCATAGAGTTGAAACATCACTTATGCTTGACACCAGTGCTTGCATTACCATACTTGCAACAACCATTTGAGGTCGAGACAGATGCCTATGACTATGCTATTTGGGTAGTCCTTACTCAAAATTGGCATCCAGTGGCATATCACAGTGAGACACTTTCAAACACAGTCTGGGTGTATTCCACTTATGACAAAGAGATGTATTCCATTGTGTAAGCCTACCGACAATGGAAGGAAATGGTCATCCACATAGACCACTAGCCCCTGCAGTTCATACAGACCCGAGGGGAATTGCAGAATGATCATCATTAGAAGTGGTCCACATACCTGCAACAGTTCCATTTGAATATCAAGTATAAGAAGGGAAACACCAATAATGTTGCAGATTGCCGCAGTCAACCATCGATCATGGAATTAACCACCGTGCTCAACTCTTATGGGCATGAGACTTCTAATTGGCCACTTCTCTACAAAAGTGACCCAAAATTCGGCCACACATATTAGACACTCTTGGAGGGTTAGCATGTTCCAGATTTTCACCTCCAGATGTTATGCCACTTGGGTCACCTTTGTGTTCCTTCAAGCGAGCGTGTCGAGATGATTTGGGAAGCACACTATAGTCGGGTTGCTAGGCATTTTAGGGTTAAGCAAATAGTGACAGTACCGCATAAGTATTTATATTGGTCGAATGTTCGATAGGATGTCAGGAAGTACATCAGATCATGCATTGCCTGTGCCATTGCCAAACTAACCATCAAGAAGCAAGGCCTCTATACCCCACTTCCTACCCCTAGTCAACCTTGGGAATCCATCTCCATGGATTAAATGTCAGGCCTCCCCTATACTAAGCATGGAAATGACTGTGTTTTTGTGGTTTTCAATAGGTTCTCAAAGATGGCCATTATGGCGGCCTGCAAGAAGAATATCACAGTAGAAGCCACTACTAAACTATTCTTTGAACGAGTGTGGGTACACTTTGGGATCCCACATTCTATCATCTCAGATCGGGACAACAGGTTCCTTAGTACATTTTGGTCTAGTCTCTGGGCGATGCTAGACACCAAACTCACTAAGTCCACAACCTTCCATCCCCAAACTGATGGCCAGACAGAGGTTGTCAACAGGATGATCATACACATTCTACGCATGTACAACTCAAAGCATCGACGCACATGGGATGAGAGCCTTCCCTATGTTCATCATAGCTCTAGCCAGGCTCTCCACAACTCGACTGACCACAACCCTTTTTAGGTGGGCTTGGGATTCCATCCACTATGTCCCATTGACGTGGCCATGCTATTTGTAGCTACTCAGGAAAATTTGGCTCATGTCCAGTCCGAAATAGATAAGGAAAACAACTTCACTGAGTACATCCAACATATTCACCAACAGGTCCACAACATTTTGGAGAAATCAAATGCCAAGTACAAGAAGCGACATGATCAACATTGGGTGCCACACAAGTTTAAGGTGGATGACAAAGTTTGGTTGCATTTGCAAAAGTCGAAGCCTATCGGAAACTCAAACCTCTTCGATATGGTCCGTACACCATTACCAAGGCTGTGGGAGATAATGCATTTGAGGTCAGCATTCCTAATTCCTTGGCCTGCACCCAATGTTCAATGTGGACTGCCTTCAGCCATACTTTCCACCATTATTAGACACATCCGACATTGCAGAACAACTCAGACCCACAGAGTTAAATCCACATTGCATGGAACAAGCTGCAACTGATTGGATCATGAACACACAGGTCAAGCACACTTGCTAGTAGAGGATCCAACTGTATCAAGTTGTCAAAGCAGGCCAACTCCTTCACCAGGGCAAGTGGCTCACTAGGGACCAAGTTCAGCAGAAGTTTCCTCATCTCATGGAGGAACTCAATGCAATGGGGACCATTGCTTCCTAAGGGGGGAGGAATGATCCAAGTGGATATTGGTGGCCACTTGCCAATTCCACTTGGACCTCCACCATTTTTTCTTTCAATTTTTCAGTTTCATTAATTGTAGTACAGTTTACTATTTTTAGTAGTTTTTTCGGGTCCTGAACTTTCGGAGCCGTTTTGAGGCCATAAACTACAATTTTGGGAATAATGGGAGAAACATGGGTCCAAGGACCAATTTTTCTCTTCCCAAATTTGTGGTCCTTGGATAGATCTTTCTAACGAGGTATCATGCGCGTCAAACTGAGATCATATGGCAAAGTTACGACCCCGGGAAGTTGATGTACCAATTTACCCAAAATGGGGCCCATAGTTTGGCGCTTCATCTCATGGGGTTAGGTTTCTGGATGTTTAGGGTTTTCCATTATTTCTCAACAATAAATAGACCTTTGAGCCTCATTGTAAGACAATTCAGAGACATGTAGCCGCTACATCTCTTCTTAGAGATAAGCTACCATTACCCTAGCTAGTTTATTACCATTTCCGTTTGTAAGCATATTTCAGTACTTTACAGTAATGAAAGGAAGTATTATTTCTACTATATCTCTATATGTATGGTTATATCTGTAATTTGCTGCATTCCTGTTTAAATATGGATCATCCCAACCCGACAGGAAGTAGAAAGTCTCATGTTCAAGAGTGAGTTGCCGACTCAATTGTTTGGATTTCCAAATTCCCCCCTCCCACCATTTCTAGCAGGTACCCCAATTATTTGTTAATCATAAGCTTGAGGGGGATAGCATATTCTTGCACTCTAAGTTCATCCTTCAGACATATCCAACCTAGTAAGTTTAGCAAGCCCTAGGAAGGAGAAGCTCATGTTCATCATGGTGACGAATCCGATGTTGTTTAATATTTTAACAAGTCCGACAAAGGTGCAACTCGATATCATTTTCATGTTTAGAGAGTTTGAAAAAGAAACAGAAAATAAAATTCCACATGGTCCCTTTTCATACATTTGTGTCTCTCGAGCCCGAAAAGGTAGAAAATGATACTTGAGAGAACCACTTGACCATTTCAGTCAAGGAGTAACTTTTTCGTAAATAGTGTATCCCAACCCGAAAAAGGGGTAAATGTATATTGGGTAAACAACATTTCATATCCTTTAACAAATTCAAAATGACAAGAGCTCGACAATCTTTTCATGTTTAAAGGGTCAGAAAAGAGCTTGAAAACAGACCCTCGATTTTATTCTCTTTTACGAGTCAAAAGGGGAAAGTACTTGGCAATCTTTTCATTTGAGTTTTACAAGTTGAGAAGAGAGCTGAAAGGTGACTTGTCCTGGAGGAACGAGTGGTATAATGGGCAACAACTAGTTCCAACAATGGAGGAACTTCTCAAAACATGAAATGGTCAAGAGGTTAGCTAATAAAACCACTCATTGCTGCGGTTCCTCAGGAAAGGAAAAACAACCAAGTGAAAGCATATGATTGACCAAAAGATGGTGGCGATGGAATAAAACAACCAAGGCTCATCTAGCATAAATCAGTTGATTAAAATGATAATCATGAGATGTAAATTGGGCATGGGTTCATTTTTACACAAGCTTGAACCATGGAGAACTCTGCTTGGATTTGGTTTCATGTTTGTGTAAGCTTGAAATGAAAAACTATGCTTGAGATAAGTTCACATTCCCCTGGAATAATGACTCAACAAGGTACATGCCCCCCAAGCTTCATTTCATTTAGCTAGGTGGATGGAATGACGGTTCACTTTCGAGATCCAGAAAAGACTCAACTGGGATCGTATGGGATCTTAATCAAAGACTCGATTTGGAGTGGGGATTTGTTTCATTTTTAACAAGGTTGACATAGTAAAAGAAATATGCTCACACATCTGTTTCTTTTTTTAATGACGTAGGTATAGGAAAAATCTGTCCTCGGATTCCTTGATTCATTTTTTAACAATATTGACACAATACAAGGAACTCTGCTCTGGATCACTTGTTTCATTTTTTAACAAGGTTGACATAGGAACAAACTATCCTCTAACATATTGATTCATTTTGTAATGAGCTTGCCACAAGACAAGGTACTATGCTCATCCCTTGTTTCATTTTTTAACGATGTTAACACAAGACTAGGAACTATCCTCATGACTCCTTGTTTCATTTTTTAACGAGGTTGACATATGACCAGGAACTATCCTCATACATATGTTCATGAACCATATAGAACATGGCTCCCAAGAAGTCTTCATTAGATGGAAGAACCACACTCTGGGAGGAATACATGTCATTTGGTACCAAAAACAGATTGGGTTCCAGTGCCCCCAGCACATAATGTACAATACCATCTGTGTAATCATCAATAGATGTGGAGACAGAATAGGTAGCCACATAATTGACCTGTGGTGGGGAAGGTACTACTTGCAAACAAGGACCAATAGGGGAAGATGGTTGCATAGGAGGCACCTGGTGACTAATCAACTACAATTGATCAATGGTCACTATTCTCCCTTCATGTGGAAAACAAACCACATGAAAAAATGAAGAAACAAGGGCTCCCATGACATAAACGTAGTCATGTCCAAGGAGAAGATTGAAATATAAGGGACCTTGGACTACCATTATGTCTATATAGACAGTCCTTCCCCCCAAAGTAATAGGGAACTTCGGAAGGACTGCCAAAGGTTGAATGGTTCCTTTGTTGAAGGCCAACAAATTCTGAGTGATAGGCACAAGCTGTGGGGAGCCCAAATATTGCTAAGTAGTAGAAAACATGATGCTAACAGACATGCCTTCATCTAATATAGTTCCATGTACTACCATGTTATTGGCTTGTACTATGATCTGGAAAGGCACATCAGATGGGAGGCTAAAAGCAGTCAATGGACCCTGATCGAAAGAGACAACAGAACTACTTGGTGGGGGTATCATATGATTTCCCCCATGTTATATAGGAATAGGAGAAGGACTCTCTTGAACAACCGAGATGGGAGGGTCATGCTTCGATTCATGAGAATTTGAGGATACAAGAAGAACATGAGCAGTATGATCACCACTCTCTCCCAGAATAGAGTGAGAAACTAGTGGCGAAACCAAGTCGACACTCTTTTCGACCAATGTTTGGTAGGGAATAGATACAAGAGAGTCTCGCTCAAGAAGAGCAGGACAGGAAAGAGATGAATCTAAGCCAATTTCTTGACCAACCAGGAGAGGGTTAGAAGAAAGCCTCCGATAACCAACAAGAATTTGGGGTTGAGGAGCTGCAAGGTTTTCCAAAACTTTGGAAGCTTTATCCATAAGAGGACAAAGGTGAAGAAGATGCCCTCCTTCACATAACCTACAGGGGAATCTAATCTTTCCTTTCTTCTTACCATCATTAGCTGAAGGCATAACACTGACATGATCTCTAGAGGTCGACGAGGATGGTCGATCAAAATGTTGAGACCATACCTCTAAGACTCTGGGGACACTAGGATAGTCTCGAAAGAGATGGTCACCCTTACACAACTTGTAAGGGAATCTAACCTTTCGTGGAGGATTGAAAGTTTTTTCGACAGGAAGTGCATTTATAGAAATAGCTGCACAGTTGGCTTCTCACTTATTTGACTTCTTCTTCTTCTTCTTCTTCTTAGCCTCCTGGTTACTATATTTCGAACTTTCACCAGGCGAAGTAGAAGAGGAAGAGGAAGAAACGGGGGAAGGAGGTGAGGGATCAACCTTAGAATCATCGTGATGTGATTCTAATGAAGGGGGTGTTTGGATAGGAGTCAGGACACTTGGGACCATTGAGGTCGAAAACAACTAGACATGTAGACCAATGATTAACCCAAGAAGGGACAATGTCACCATATATGGAGCACAAGCGTTTCCAAAAGAAGGAAAAGGACTAGGATTCCCATCCGAGGGAAATCCTTGACTGGTAGATTCTAGAAATGTTTCCATTGGAATTAACCCTAAAGAACTACTAAGGAATATAAATTTAACCAGGAATATTTTGTGGGAAGTTAATTTTAAGACATTGAAACAAAACTTTGTCTTTTCATATTTTAAGAGTCGAGAAAAGGACGAAGGTGACTCTAGTCACTTTTAGATTAAAACGAGATCAAAAGGACAAGCACTCGGTGATATTTTAAATTTAAACAGTCAAAAAGATCAAAATGACTACTCAGGATAATCTAGGTAAAATGGACTACTAGGTAACCGTGAACTGTAGAATACCTCCCGACGAACCAAAAAGAACAAGCAGACAATCTCCCTGAATGTTGTGTTCGGGGTATCATATTTAAAAGGTGACAAACTCGGCTTCCTATAGATAAAGGATTGCGACCTATAAGGGTCTCCCTTTATATACGCGATGGTATGGGGATCACAAGTCCATACTAGCGCTATCTAATGCCAAAGCAAATGACAACTACTAGGTTTAAAGATGTCAGAAGATGTCTCTAGCTTAGACCACTAAATGTGAGCATTAAGTTTCAATGCTTCCTTATGTTAATTTAATAAATTTTAACGGTTGATCTTGAATTAGATTTCAATTACAAGGCTCTACCACTGTCATCTGACAAAATTCCTACATGTAGCTATATGATAAAAGAGATATTTGTCTTCGATGAAATTTAACACTAATTGAGAGATAGGGAACACAAAATCAATGCAACAAGAAAAGAATGAAATCTTTCTCTAATAAATCTCCTAAATGCACTGAATCTTCCCTTAATGACAAAATAAGTTCCATTTCATTTCCATGCATATGATGATGCAATTCTAGCTTCTCAATAACGCTACTAATGCAATATTTTTGCTTAAGTAAACTAGAATTGTGTTCTTCTCATAAAATGCAAAATGAATCTTTCACATAAAGCACTTTAATGAAAATTTTCACAATTCTGAACAAACAAGCATTGATCAAATCCAAATCATGATAAATGAAACTAAAAGCAACTTTTTCCCTGAATTGAACAAACCAAACACATAAATTCTTCAATCGACAAACCAAGCAATGTAATCTATGCTCAGAACGAGAAAAGAGACACTTGGAATAAGAGAACAAATGAGACTTTTTCACTCATTCAATTGAAAATGAAGCAATGAAGATGTTGCGACTAAAAGATGGATTAAATGAAGCAGCAAATCAGAAACTTGACAATGAGTAAATAAACAAATGAATGGTAATTTACCTAGATGCCCTAAATAGAAACCATCCAAAAAACTCAAAAAATCAAGAAATGAAACTTCAAGCCAATCAATCAATCAAAAGATGCAAACAAAGCATCCTAGTCACTTCTGGGAAAAAGAAGAGGGTCTAAGGGTCAAGATACATTGGCACTGGAATGGGAGAAATTCTAATTTTTTCTTAACCCAGAGACTGGAAGCGACTGACTAACTGACAACTAGCATCGATAGGAATGACCAACATGACTGACTAGTACTACAACTAGCGTTGATGGCCTAATTGGCGTGACTTCCTAACTGAAAACTAGCGTTGATAGAGGGATTCAAAGAAAAAATAAAAAATAACTTCACATAGGGCTATAATTAACATAGCAGAGGGTGGGCTAAACCAATCAAGCACACAAACCAAGCTAAATGAAGCTTTCTAGTTAGGGAGAACACAACCTAAACAAGATACAAGGCAGAAATCAAGAGAGCAAGACACACTGGTCAAGATCTGGGGTGAACCTTAATCTTCACCTACAGGCATTGACAAGACTGCCTAACTGACAACAAGTGCCAGAAGGGGGTCAGTGCGACTGTTTCTAAGCATATTGCATTGATCAGTGTGATTGTCAATGAAATAAGCGTGCTGAGCGAGGATGCAAAGAAAAAAATAAAAATTTTCAAAAGTTGGGACCAAACTTGCTACTATGAATTTCAAACCTAGAGTAGTAAGTAAAGAAAAGTAGATAGAACTAAAGGGAAATGGTGAAACTAGAAAATTTCACACAAAACCATGAAATTCCAAGAAAACAAATAGAAGGATTGGTTCCCCAGCGGAGTCGCCAATTTGTGGTGAAGTAAAACTCTAAGTGTGGACACAAACAATTCCTTTAGCTTGAGAGTGGGTCTAGCCACAAACAAGACATTCTATGGAAGATTTCCTTAGGTTAGAACCAATTAAGAGGGCCTATCTCTTAGTACGCTTATCCCATTTGATGATGACCTTTCTTCCTTGCTAGCTATCTCTCATTTCCTTCTTCGAACAGCTGAAACAAGTAAACAACAACAAACAACAACTGTGATAATAGATAAATTTTAATTCAACCTACTTAACAAGTCAAGAAGCATTAAGCCACAAACATGTGAGATGACACATTATGTAGGAAATCAATTGATAGTTGCATATATATTAAATCAAGAAGAGATTACAACCATTGTCTTGATGTTGTTGTTCTCCTTTGACAAATCAGAGTTCCCACACACTTCCGTTAGCATTCCATGATGGCCTCAACAATGGTTGTTCTAAGGCTCTTCCCTTTAGTCTTCACACTAAACCGAATTCAAGCTTCTCCCTCACACACAACTAGAGAGCTATAGCTATGAATAACTTGTTGATTAATCCACAATCAAAACTTTAACCAGAGCCTAATTAGAACTAGCACTCACACACTAACACTCTACACTAGCTTGTGCTTGGGAAAAAAGGGAGGTTTATATAACATGAATGGATGGAAGATGGTTCCTCTTCTCATGGGAGAAGGTATTATCTCTTGAGGTAGTTCCATTCGGCCTAACCATTTACCAAACTTCCATTACGAAGCTTCTAGAGTTGGAATCTTTAGGTTCTTATTTAAAAAACTTTCCAAAAGAGGATAGACGTGATTGGAACAAGGCTCAATTGCTTCGTTTAGCGCTACGGATAGTTATAATCCTTGCATATTGGCACGAGGAGAGAGAGGCTCATTAGCACCGTCCTTGTAAACTAGGAAAAATGGAAGATTTGTGGGAAATGATGCAAAAGGGATTTGTTCTGCTTCATGAAGAGGGACATAATGGGAGTTTCTTCATGAAGGGGAAGCATGTAGGGTTCATTGTAGAGGTCCTCAAGGATCATGGAACAGGGAGTACAAGGAGAGTGACAAAATGTTGTGTAACAATTTGGAGAGATCTTTCCAACAAGGTATCGTATGTGCCAAAGAGAGATAATATGACCAAGTTACTAGCCCGAGAAGTTGGCTACCCAACTAACCCCAATAGGGCCCACAAACACTTAATGTTCCATCTCCTGAGGTTAGGTTTTTTGTTATTTAGGGTTTTCCCTTATTGTTCAATAAGAAATAGGCCCTTGAGCCTCATTGTAACACAGTTCAGAGGCATGTAGCCACCACATCTCTTCCCAGAGATAAGCTACCACCACTCGAGCTAATTTATTTCTATTTTGTTTGTAAGCATATTTCAGTATTTTGATATTAATGAAATGAAGTATTATTTCTACCACATATCTATACTTACAGTTATATATGTGATTTTTTGTGTTCCTATTTAAGTTTGGATCAAACGATACACTCACTAAAATTCTTAGCAGCGGCAACTTTATGCTTTAACCTTAAAACACAAATAAAACCCTATTTTCATGAGAAATTTCTTCATTAATACATAAAGTAAGTAAGATTAGTCTCAGCAATAGATCCCTGCAGCACAAACCCTTATTCACACTAGTCATAATAAATCTCAGTGTTGTTCAACAAAACGCTAACACTTATAGTCATCCTTAGCAATAGACAATCATCATCTTCAACGACAACTCTCTAACAACATGTTGTACACCCTTGTAATTCCACAACTCTTAAATAGTCCTACTTTGAACAACAATAAAACACTCTAATGATGTACACTAAATCAACATATCAATCATTAGATATGTCACAAGGTTTTCTATAAGAGATGGAAATATAACCACAACTCTATGCAACAATAATACTCAAACCCTAGCACATGTTCTGATCTCTACAACAACAATACTAGTTCAATGCTTATCTTTAGTAACAACTTTGGGAAACTGACATAGTTCATTCAACTCAAAACCAAAACATTTTGATTTTTAACCAATTTTGACTTTAGTATCAAAGGACAAGTAGCTGAGCAACATATGTCAGAAAATGATATGGTCTAATCATACCTTGTCATACAATGTGAAGTACATGATTTGTACTCAGTGAATGCAACAAGTAACTCTGATCCTAGAAGCCAAATAGTATCTTTGATATCTTCAATAACATAGTCACAATCGAGATAACAACAATATTTCTATATCCAACACTTGTTCAAGTATTCATAAAGGTTTCCCTGTTGCAATAGTAACTCTAAATTCTAGGTAATAGCTTTGACCATTTTCATAAACACAGTATTCATCATCTTATTCAAAAACAACAACTGTATACTTTATCAGGGTAGTAGACAATTTAAAGCATACTTTACAATATTGGAAATCATAGAGCACATGGTATTTATTTTTCTTATAATATAGTCACACCATGGTTAGAATAACTTCAAACCTGCAATGAGCCTTTGTCATGCTTTAGTAACAATTTAGGTCTAGTGTGATTTCTCAACAACAACCCTATGATGTAACACCATACTAATTCTCAACTTCTAAACACGGACATTGTTATTTAGCTTTAAAGAAACAAACATAAACTTTATCCTCTAAGTATTTGGTAGAAGTTCTAAGCATACCCAACAACATACAACATCAACAACTATGGAAAATAGTCACATGAATAAGAGACATTCTTCCTTTGTTTAGTTCTAGTGTGACCTTACAGCAACACTCAAATAAGTTGTATCAGACATGAAAAATGAACCTCAAATTATTGCATTCCTCCATATATCATTAGTTCACAACCAATCCCTAACCCCAGCACAAAGAAAAATATTTTCTCCAATAACTTAGTCATGAACAATTTGGAATTTCTTGCACTTTACACTAGATCAAGTCACCACAGGTCACACGTAATTGTTTCAGACATGAATCGAGCACCTAAAATTTGACATTGCATCCAATACCAATCATATAAGAAAAGGTGGTTTCAATGATTCACTTGAGTCCTTAGTTGCTCATTTAGGAAATATTCATGGCACTAATCATTGCATAGGGTCTGAGATGGAAAATTCAATGTGCAATCACACTCCTTGATCTCAAGAACTAGATCATACCACACATCTAGAAATCATAAACTTTACATCACACATTGTATGCTTGATTTCACCAGATCAGTGAAGAAAACACTATTATAAATAGACATGCAACCATACATCTATGCTAGAACAGAGGAAAGGCATTATTACACTAATTAATTACTCCATATGAATCACACCATCAAATACAAAATGCACGAACTATAGATCACACACTGGCAAAGAAATTGCTACCCTCAAGTGTCACTTAACATTGGACTAAATAGAGATTGATCCCCTTGACCAAATTAGACTAGCAATTTACATGGGAAATTGGATGGTAATCAAGCCGACATAAAACCATGATAGAATACTATGGATAAGAAGAACAACTCTAAATATCACGCTACGGGTTTTGATGAGATCGATGTAGAGAATTGGATTCAATGTGAGCCAATGTTTACACGGAGATCAGGTGGATAACATGTGTAATTGATGTGCTCTATAGAGTATTAGCCAACGTAAATCATGATCACTATGTAAAGTGGATAACATTAGCCAGTGTAAAACATGATCAATTCATAGTTGATAGTCCATCTCCTGAGCCTTTCTCTCCTTTGCTCTGGATTCCTTTTCCTCAATTGCTAGCCTAGTGTTCCTAGTCTAGATATTGAGACATATGAGTCCCAATGCCAAATATTGATTGCAAAGGCACTATTATTAACAACTCAATTAATATAACATCTAGTGTTGAAGGAGAAAAAATATTTGCATTTCATTTGAAGAGTAATATGAAATTGAAGAATGAAAGAAAACAATGCCCAACTAAGAGAAACCAGTATCACCATAATGTATCCTTCATGTTGATTGCATAATTCACCATCATTGACATCAATTCCATTACAACGATGCCAACATTCTCCCGCTTTGGAATTGAAAGCAATTATAGTCACCAACTACCTCATTACCAAACTAATTGATGTGTTTCCCACTTGTGGTTGATATTTCTCTCCCAATTTGACATCACCGGAAAAGGGAAACCATGTATATTTGGATACCAATTTTATCATAGATTGTTGTTATCATAACACACCTACAACCAACCATAACTCTTGTGGCTAACTCTTGTGACCCTTACAAAACAATGTGACATCAATGTCAAATAATGCCAAATAATTGTCCTTCTATCTGTTGCTACATTCTTTTGTTGGGTACATGTGATATGCTACCATTGAACATATTATTTCTTTATAGAAAATGTATAAATTTCTTGACATCATGTGGCTATCCATGCTAGCTAACATCTTCAAAGTCACTATCTCCTGTGTTTGGATGTCTCTCTGGGTGAAAGCATGGAGCTGGGATACACTTTTTGGCAAGAGAGGTTACATTTAGATGGAAAAAATGATGGCTCAATCAATCCATTTAAGCGCTCAATTAAACCTTTTTAAAGTGCTTGATGGATCTCCTCAGGCGTTAAAAATGTAGCTCAATCTAGTTTGATCAAGCCATTTTTTTATTAAATATCGTGCTTGTGGTCTACGCACGCCATTTGCATAGACTGCAACAAATTTGGGAGTTCGACCAAGAGTATTGGAGCTCGATCGAGCAATTGAATCATGGAGTATTCAAATCAATCTTGCCAACGACCCCACCAACATGCCCACCAACGTCCCAAAGGCTCAAATGAAGGTAGGTATTCTATCTTTCTTGTCTTTCTTATTTATTTTTTTTTGCAAAATTAAACAAATTAATTTTAAAAAATAACCATACAAAAACCATGAAAACTAGTTAATTAAAAAATACAACCATACAAAAGCTGTGAAAAACACAAAAAAAATCTTCAAAAGAACTGAGAAAATCACAAAACCAACCATGAAAACCACAAAAAACCATAAAAAAACCCTTCAAAATAACCTAGAAAACATTCTGAAACCACCAAAAATATATAATTTAGGTCTTAATTTTTTTTTTTACTTGCAATGTTTTGTTTATTAAATGCATATTTTCTTATTTTTAAAGGTAAAAACATTTTTTCAATTATTTTAAGTTTTAAAGTTTTTTTAAGGAATTTGTGAAATAAAATTTCATTTTTTTTTAATTTTTATTATTTAAAATACATTTAAAATTTCTAACAAATTGACCAAAAATATACCAGAAAACCTAAAACAAGAAAACAATGAAACTATAACTAAATAAATAAGTAATTAAACCTTGAGATTGACATGATAAAATGGACCGCATGATGATCTATTTATGTAATAAGAATTATTTTATTTTATTGTTTAAATTAAAATTTAATTAATTATATTAAAAAATTACTGTTTAAAAACTAAATATATTAAGATTCTAGTTTAAAATTTTAAAATGCAATCTTAAAAATAAAAATTCAAAAAAAAAAACACACCAACACACACACACAAACACAAGAATATAAAAATAAAAAAATTCTGTTATTATATATAAAAAAATTTAACTTTAGATATAACATAAATTTAACTATTATAAATTTAATATAACATAACAATAATATAACTAACATAATTTATACTATTAACATAAAATATATATAATATATATATATATATATATATAATATAATATATAATATATATAAAACAAAATTATAACTATAGTTCATAACATAACTATTGGCATTATGACAGAGGTTTGGCACTATGGCATAGGTATTGTCCTTGATGGCAACTCACTCGGCAAATCACTCAGATGAAATTCAGACTCACAGGCTCTCGGAATAAAGGAAAATGAGGTATATACAGGTTCATGTTGCCAAAACTGCATATACACACGGATTAACAAACCAAAAGGAGCGTATGCGTATCCACGCACTTTCACGCACAGACAAACGTGTACAGTTTGGAAATATTGGTTTTTGGTCCTTGGTATTTGGACCTATGGTTTTTGACCATGGCATCTCGTCCGAAGTGTTGAACCCAAGTATTGGTTCTAACTGGTTTTGGACCATGGTATTAAGGCCTAAGATTATAAAAGGAGAAAGAGATCATTAGGCAAAAGCACTCAAGGATTGAATATCTCATGAAAGGCAAGATCTAGAATACTGGTCATTGGGTTATGGTGCATAGCTGGATCTAGATCGAGGAGGAACCTGAGCGCTAGAAGAAGGATAAGTTCTATTGAGGGGTCAAGATCTTAAGGCTTGAAGAGAAGTATCTTTGTGTGATTTTGATCTGTCATATTTGGCACATGACTTGATCTATAAATCTGATTATCTGGGTATAATTGATGTCTGAGTAGTTGAAAAGGGTAAATTATCTTTTAGAGATCTGTATGCAGGTTCAATATAGCAAAGGTGCGTATACACGCTAGTTCGGTAATTCATAACTGCGTATACGCAAGTCTACCTTAATATAACAGCGTATGCATGTAGGTTCTATATAATGAAGTAGCATATGTCTCATAAAATATGTTTTAGCTACTTCTGTTTATTGTTGCAGTGTTCTAGGTTCATGATTGGTTTCTAGTTACTGTTGTTGTATTCTGGTTACAACACTCAGAGAAGTGAGTGTTTGATTCAATTTTTGGTTGGTGCAAAGGAGATTGATTGATGTAGATATATTTGATGGTTGATTGATGTTATTAATGGATCTAATCTGAAAATTTATGAAACGTGGTCCCTGGAAGAAAAGAGAAGGTTGTAGCCTCCTATAGGTCAGCACCTATGTACTAGTACATCAGCTAGTATAAGAGCTAAGGGGGTAGTGGCTCCCTTCCAGGAGAAGCTGGAGAATGAGAGAAGGTTGTAGCCTTCTACAAGTAGAAGCCTGCGTACTGGTATAAGACTACACCAGTACATAAATATTGTAAAAAGAAGTTTCTTATTAAAATAAGATAGAGACAAATTGCAGCAGGTGGTTTTCACTCACATTGGGTTTCCATCTTATATCTTATGTTCATGTGTGTGATTGTTTGTACTATTTACTGCACTTGATTATTTTTTTATGGTTCTGATACACAGATTAAGATCAGTTAACTAAATTAGAAGTCTGCAAGATATATGTGGGTTTCTCTAAACACAGTTGCGTATATATGCAGGTTTAGTTAACAGAAGTAGCATATATCAATTTGTTTATGGAAATGAAAAATTGTTAAACTGCTAATATTGATTCAACCCCCCCCCTCTGAGTATTATTTCCAAAAATTGGTATTAGAGCAGGTCCTTCAGAAGAAGCTTGATCACTTGAAGGAAGATCTATCATCATGAGCAACTATGAAAAAGTGGCATCCATCAAGCCACCAATTTTTTATGGGAGTAACTTCGTCTATTGGAAGGTAAGAACCACAACCTATCTTCAATCTCTTAGAACATAAGTTTGGGATATCGTGGAAGGAGGATACACATTTTGAGCAACAACTCCTACAAATATGGCAGGGAAAAAGCAGTATGAAACAAATGCAAAGGCTGTCAATACTCTATTGGGGATTCTATCGCAATCATAATTCATCAAGGTTATGCAGCTCAAAACCGCCAAAGAAATATGGGACAAGATCATTCTAAGCTATGAAGGAGATGATCAGGTAAAACGTGCAAAACTACAATCTCTTAGAAACAATATGAAACTTCAAAATGCACAATGATGAAAGTGTAGCTAATTATTTCCTATGCATAGATGAGATTGTTAATCGCATGAAAAACTTGGGTGAAGAGATAAAAGAAGTTACTTTGGTTGAAAAGGTTCTAAGATCCTTGTCTTCTAAGTTTGAATCAAAAGTTTCTGCCATAGAAGAAAAGTACAATCTTCAAAGTATTACTATGTCACAACTGCACGGAATCCTATCTGCTTTCGAAATGAGAAAAGGGGGTCCATCAGACATGAGAGAAGCCACATTCAAAGCTTCAAGAAAAGGAGAATATAATGAGTCAGGACATATGTCAGAATGGGAGGAAGAATCAAATTTTTCAAGAACCTTCAACGGGGTTCTGGAAGATTCACAGGTAAGTTACCTTTCAAATGCTTTGCTTGTGGAAGAGTTGGTCACTATGCAGCCAAATTTCCTCATAAAGATAAGCTTGATAAAGGTAAGGAACTGGTTAAATGGAATAGAAAATAGAGCGTAAGTAAGAAGAGGTATTATACACATGAAGACAACGATGGATTTTCAAATAGTGATGAAGATGAACATGGTAATGATTATAGACTTTTGATGGATTTTGAGGATGATAATTTCTTGGATGCTATAGATGAAGATGATCTCTATCAAGAAATTTCTAAACTTAAGATATGTTTAGAAGAAAAGAGTATGATTATAGATACTCTGACATTCCAACTTGCTGAAAGGGAAAAACACAATGAAAAGTTAGAATGTGAAATTTTGGGACTTAGAAAAGATATTGAGAAAACAAAAGCTCTTAATCTTAGATTTTCTAAAGGATCTGAAACTTTAGATGAAATTATCAAAGTGCAGCATTCTCCTATAATAAAGACAGGTCTTGGATATACTGAAGAAGCATCTCAAGCACAGAATCCATCCACCTCCAAAAGTTATCTTAATGCGACAAGGAGAGGTGAACATGTTGACAATCATCAGCAAAGGCATAAAGCAGATCACCAGGTAAATTGGGGTCAATCTATTTCAAGGATGAACAAAAACTACAACCAACCACAGGTAAATCATTCCCAATTTGCTTCAAGAATGAATGTCAATGGAAGCTACAATCACCTATTAAGTAGATTTGATAATCGCAGGAATTTCTTTAATGGCCAATGTTTCTCATGTCATAATTTTGGACACAAAGCTGCTCAATGTGTTGCCTACAAGACCATCATGACTAGAGAAGCAAAAAATCATAGAAGTGTGACTCGGATTATGTAGAGGACCTACAATAACTTTTCTGCTCTTGAAAATGAAATAGAATGCTCTATTTGTAACAACTTCGGTCAAGAAGATTCTGAATGAAAGAGTAAGTTTCAGCAAACACCTCAGAAGGAGCAAGCTTCATTGGGTCCCAAAACATGGAGAAAGAAAGAAATACAACCAAAAAGATGTAGTATAGCCTTATATGCGGAAGGACAGGAAAATCAGTGGTACATCGACAGTGGATGCTCGAGACACATGACAGGTGATAAAGAAAAACTTAAGTCATATAATGCATTAGAAAAGGAAAGAAAGGTCTCATTTGGAAATGACACCCGTGCACTCATAAAAGGTAAAGGCTCTATTCTTTCGAAAGAAAAATTCAAAGCTGGAAATGTTATGTATGTTGATGGGTTAAAATCTATTGAGTGTTAGTCAAATGCGTGATCAAGGAAATGAGGTAGTATTTTGATCAAATGGATGTATTATTCGTGAGCTTGATACAGGAGAAACAATGATCAAAGGCATAAGAACTCCAAATAACTTATACATACTCGAGGGAGGATAAAAACAATGCTATCTAAGCAAAAATGATGAACACTGGCTATGGCACAGAAGATTGGGGCATCTAAGCTTCCCTCAGATAAGGAAAGCATGCAAATATTACGTTGTTCACGATCTTCCTGACATCAGAATTCCAGACAATACAATATGCAAATCATGTTAGTTTGGTAAGCAAACCAGAACACATTTCCCCGAGAAGGAAGGATCATCTAGTAAGCCACTTGAATTTGTCCATACTGATTTATGTGGTCCATCAAGGAAAAAGTCACCTCGTGGAGAAGAATACTTTATATTGTTCATTGACGACTTTTCCAAGATGTGTTGAATAGGACTTCTGAAGCATAAAGACGAAGCTTTCGAAAATTTCAAAGCTTTCAAAGCCTTGGTTGAAAATGAATCAGATCGAAAAATCAAATGCCTCAGGTCTGGTCGAGGAGGAGAATTTACCTTGGATGAATTTTTCAACTTTTGTGAAGAACATGGAATAAGATGGGGATTCTCTACTGCAAGGACTCCTCAACAAAATGGAGTGGTAGAAAGGATAAACATAATGGTTCAACAAATGGCTTGTGCTATGCTTGATGAGTCTGGAACTCCTGCAACCTTCTGGGGTGAAGCTACATTTGCTATCATTACTATTCTCAACAAAAAAAACATCCGAGTAAACAACACTCAAACTCCTCATGAACTTTGGTATGGTAAGACTCCTACTGTAAAATACTTCAAAGTTTTTGGAAGCAAATATTACATCAAAAGGATTAATGAAAAGCTTGGCAAGTTTGAACCAAGAGCAGATGAAGGCATTCTCCTTGGTTACTCTTCTTGAAGTAAAGGATATAAGTGTTACAATAAAAGACTTGGATTTTTTTTTTTGAAAGTATTGATGTGGTGGTTGATGAAGCATGCAACAATCCAAAGCAGGCAAAATCCAAATATTTTCAAGATGATGAGGACTATCCTTCAAATCAGACTAATGATGAAGAAGAAACCTATGAGGCACCAGAAGAATAGATAAGGGTAGAAGAAAAGACTCCATCCAGGTACGTCTAGAAGAATCATCCAGAGACTCAAATTATGGGGCAGGAGGAGGTAGGTGTACAAGCAAGAAGAACTATTACAAAAGCTTCAAGCTATCTAGCATTTCTCTCCTCTGTCTAACCATGAAATGTAAGTGAAGCATGCAAAGATGAATGCTGGTTCAAAGCCATGAATGAAGAACTTGAGCAGATTGAAAAGAATAACACTTGGGAATTGGTTCCTAGACCTAATGATAAGAATTTCATAGGGACCAAATGGATATTCATTAATAAGCTGAATGAAAATGGAGATGTTATTAGAAACAAGGCCAGACTTGTTTTTAAAGGGTATGCTCAACAAGAAGGTATAGACTTTGAAGAAATTTTTGCACCAGTTGCTAGACTTGAAGCCATAAGAATGTTCCTTGCTCTTTCTAGCTTTCAAAAGTTCGAAGTATATCAAATGGATGTGAAATCTACCTTTCTCAATGGAAACTTAGAAGAAGAAGTGTATATTTAGCAACTAGATGGATTTATCCTTGGAAATGATCCAAAACATGTATGTAGACTCAGAAAGGCTCTCTATGATCTTAAACAAGCTCCAAGGGCTTTGTATTATCATTTGGACAAATACCTCCATCAACAAGGTTTTTCAAAAGGATCAACAGATAACAATATATATACATATAATATATAAATTGACAAAGATATGCTAATACTTGTTGTGTAATGTTGATGATATAAACTTCGGTAAACAAGAAGAAACCCATGAGTCAAAACTTTGCTTTGGTGATGCAGAAAGAATTTGAAATGTCCCTGCTTGGTGAGCTCACATATTTTCTTGGCTTACAAGTCCAAGAAATAAATATGGTATCTTTCTATCACAAACCAAGTACCTCAAGCAAATCTTGAAGAAATATGGCATGGAAGATTCGAAACCAGTATGTACCCCTATGGTAATAGGATGCAGCCTCAGCACAAATGATGAATCAGCAGCAGTACATCAACCAACCTATAGATCCATGATTGGTAGTCTCCTATATCTAACAGGTACCCGACCAAACATCATGCATGCAACGGGAATAGTTGGAAGATTCCAGGCAAATCCAAAAGAAGCACACCTTCAAGCAATTAAAATGATTTTCAAATATCTTCAAGGAACACAAAATTATGTCTTATGGTATCCTAGAGATACAAATCTCTCACTTCATGCATATACAGATGCAGATTGGCAGGAAGTGTGGATGATAGAAAAAGAACTAGTGGTGGTGTATTCTTTATGGGGTCCAGATTAGTATCTTGGTTCAACAAGAAACAAAGTTCAATTGCATTATCTATAGCTGAAACAAAATATATGGCTACTGTGTCTTGTTGCACACAACTCCCTTGGATGATGCAAACATTGCAAGAAATTCAAATCACTTGTACTCCACCTATCTCCATTTTATGTGATAATACAAGTGCAATAATTATTAAAAGAATCATATCATGCATTCAAAGACCAAGCACATACCTATCAAATATCAATTTCTCTAGGAACAAGTGCTTGAACAAAAGGTCAAATTGGAGTATGTTCCCTCCAAGGAATAGGTTGTTGATATATTCACCAAACCATTGCCCAGGGAGACATTTGAATACCTTAGACAGAAGCTGGGAATAGTTGATGCATCATCTTACTGTTGACACTTATCTGTTTCAGAAGAACAGTGGTTGTATGTGAGTTTCATGAAGCGTATCTGTGTACATACGCCGGTTTCTGTGGATATAGTCACGTATATGTTGGTTAAAGATTATCAGTGGGCCAAACTTAGGATGAAAAGAGTCTGATGTGGGTCTGATCATATGGAACAGGTTTAGGGGGAGCATATACTCCTAATAGTGCATTGTTGGCATTACCTTAGAATATCTTGGTACAATTTCATAGTTGTTTTTTTATTTAGGTGGAACAGATGTAGAGGGAGATCATGGTTGCTGGTCTAGATGGTGATTGAAAGATGTTGCTGATGATAATTGTTGATGACTGTCATAGTCTTGTCTTAGATATTTGGTCTCTATGTCATGTATATTTCTTTTATTATCAAGGTCATGTAACGACCTATTTTATTTCCCCACTATGCCTGGGATGGATGATGTAATATTCTTGTTTTTATCATGAATAAATTTTGGTATATCCCCAGTTGGTTGGGTGGATGAGTCAATCTTGTTATATCCCCACTTGGTTGGGAGATGGATGTATGTATGAGTCTTTGGTGATATGAAGGTCATTTATGATGTATAGAGTCATGTTCTTTCTTGAAGAAATTCTTTTGCAGACCTTGCCTATAGTCAGGGGGAGCATGGACAGCTCAGTAGAGCAAAGATTTTAGCATGTACTCAGGGGGAGCATAACCCTTTTCCCTTGATGAAAAAGGGGGAGAATGACTTTGAGTAACTCGGGGTTTCCATCAAGTCCAAAGGGGGAGATTGTTGGCATTATGACACAGGTTTGGCACTATGGCACAAGTATTGTCCTTGATAGAAACTCACTTGGAAAATCACTCAGATGATAGTTCAGGCTCACAGGCTCTCAGAATAAAGGAAAAGGAGGTATACACAGGTTCTTATTGCGCAAACCATGTATACACGTGGATTAACAGACCAAAAGGCGTGTTTGCATATACCCGTACTTTCATGCACAAAAAAGTGCATACATTTTGGAAATCTTGGTTTTTGGTCCTTGGTATTTGGACCTATGGTTTTGGACCATGGTATCTTATCCGAAGTGTTGAACCCAGGTATTTGGACCCAAGTATTGGTTCTAAGTGGTTTTGGACCATGGTATTAAGTAAGACCTAAGACTATAAAAGGAGAAGGAGATAATTAGGCAAAGGAACTCAAGGATTGAATATCTCATGAAGAGAAAGATCTAGAATACTGGTCATTGGGTTATGGTGCATGGCTGGATCTGGATCAAGGAGGAACCTGAGTGCTAGAAGAAGGATAAGTTCTATTGAGGGGTCAAGATCTTAACGCTTGAAGAGAAGTATCTTTGTGTGATTTTGATCTATTATATTTGGTGCATGACTTGATCTATAAATCTGATGATCTAGGTATAATTGATGTCTGAATAGTTGAAAAGGGTAAATTATCTTTTACAGATCTATACGCAAGTTCAACATAGCAAAGGTGCGTATACACGCTGGTTCGGTAATTCAGGACTGCGTGTACGCAGGTCTGCCTTAATATAACAACGTATGCAGGCAGGTTCTATATAATGAAGTAGCATACGTCTCATAAAATATGTTTTAGCTACTTCTGTTTATTGTTGCAGTGTTCTGGGTTCAAGATTGGTTTCTGGATACTGTTACTGTATTCTGGTTACAGCATTCAGAGAAGTGAGTGTTCGATTCAGTTTTTGGTTGGTGCAAAGGAGATTGACTGGTGTAGATATATTTGATGGTTGATTGATGTTATTGATGGATCCAGTCTGAAAATTTATGCAACGTGGTCCCTAGAAGAAAAGAGAAGGTTGTAGCCTTCTGTAGGTCGGCACCTACATACTAGTACATCAACTAGCATAAGAGCTAAGGGGGTAGTAGCTCCCTTCCAAGAGAAGCTGGAGAATGAGAGAATGTTGTAGTCTTCTGCAGGTAGAAGCCTGCGTACTGGTATAAGACTACACCGGTACAGAAATATTGTAAAAAGAAGTTTCTTATTAAAATAAGATAGAGACGAATTGCAGCAGGTGGTTTTCACCCACATTGAGTTTCCACCTTATATCTTGTGTTCATGTGTGTGATTGTTTGTACTGTTTACTGCACTTGATTACTATTTTATGGTTCTGATACATAGATTAAGATCAACTAACTAAATTAGAAGTTTGCAAGATATACACGATTTTCTCTAAACATAGTTGCGTATATACACAAGTTTAATTAACAAAGGTAGCATATATCAATTTGTTTATGGAAATGAAAAATTGTTAAACTGCTAATACTGATTCATCCCCCCCCTCTCTCAGTATTATTTCCCGAACAATAAATATATAGTTAATATATATTTTAACTAAATTATATATATATATATATATATATATATATATAATATATATATATATAATATATATATTATATAATATATTTAATATATATATATATATATGTCACATAAACATAAATAAACATAAGTGTAATAGCATTGTGCATAATCTATAACATAATATACTACAACGTTTTAACATAACATGAACTATTTAAAAACATAACACACACACGCACACACATACACACACATATATCAATTTAACTATAATTATATAATATATATATATAATTATATATATAATATATATATATAAGTTCATATTTCAACATTGCATCACTCATAGAAACATTAAATCCATCATGAAAACTGCATTTGGTCTAGTTAATAAAAGCATTTAAAATCTTTTCTAATTTGTACCATGTTGTTTCATTATGTAGTGTTGTACAATAAACATTGTCTTCATGTGCTTGCACCTAGTACATGTCATGTGTCAAAGTCAAATATTAAGAACTTAAAGTCTATTGGAGTATTTTGTTGACATGAAATTTTATTAGTTTTGTAAATAGATGTATTTCAGTTTTTTTAAATATACATTTACTTGTTTATGCACTATGAATAAAATGCATCATTTAGAAATGAGAAAAAGTGTTAAGGTAGATTTGATCACTTATTTCAATTGTGTTTACATGGAACTCAATACTTTACTTGATAAATTATCAAAAAATGGACTCTAAAGTTTAGGAGTTCAGGCTAGATTGTTCTGCTTGAGTTTAGAAATGGTTTTTGTCAACATTTTTTTCTTGGATTAGTTTATATGTATTATATGTAACACTTTAGTAAAAAAAAAGTTCTTGGATTAGTTTAAATGTATTATATATAATATCTTGAGGCATCCCATATGTGTGCCCCAACTATAGGTCATCGCAGTGTGAGGGGTTCTATTATACATGGTCAAGCTCATGATAGATCATGTAGCCCATTGAGATGCTCACGTTGCACTCATAGATCTTAACTCTTATGCCAGTCAGAGTGTTAAAGAAAATATTTATGTATCTGTTGATGATCAAGCTACCTCTAGTGGACCTTCTTCACCTATTTTAGGTACACCTCTTGTATTTTTAAATCCTCTTTAAACTTTGTGTTTATGACTTGAAATTGTCTTTAATTTTAAATTGTCTTCAACCGATGAGTTTGAATTCAATGCATATGTTATTCTGCTTCTAGTTTGTTAATTATATATGTTAAATCATGTTTATGATTTGCAGACCCTTAGTAGGTTGAATTTGAGGATCAAAGTGCAACATCGATCCCTTCGTGGGATGATGTTATAACTCATATCACATTGGAGGATTTTACTACCTATCATATGTTGATCACACAATTACATAACATCCCTGCCAATTCACCGACTCATCGTAGTTTGTCTTTGATGTTGGATAAAATCAATAGGTTGATCGAGACATACCCGATGTCGGGC
Source organism: Pinus taeda (assembly GCA_000404065.3). Classification (NCBI taxonomy): domain Eukaryota; kingdom Viridiplantae; phylum Streptophyta; class Pinopsida; order Pinales; family Pinaceae; genus Pinus; species Pinus taeda. Next base: position 74,093 of record APFE030072725.1, read on the forward strand.
CCATAGAGCCACATCCTACACTTCATACAAAGGATTAGGAGGCATGAAGTTAGAGGTTCAAATACTTTTGAGGTGGTGAAAGAGGCCACCAAGGACATTGATGTTCATGGGGAGTTGTTTAACATCCCTCTAGATCACCCTGTTAGACATAGAGGTTCGATTACACTAAAATATTTTAGGAACATTGATGCAGCCCCTTTTGTGTATGATAGATTCATGGGAGCTTGGGGTCAATTCCCCCACCATGACTAGGTCGCGATTTATTTTTCCAAGAATTTGTATGCAAAATTCATGTTATATATGAGGTTGGATTATAGTGATACAAGATCTCATTATTATGGACTTGGCTTGGGATGTACCTATGAGTGCGAGGGGGCTCGTAAGAAATATTTTAAAGATATAATTTTTTTTTGAAGTTTAAAAACATTGGCGAATCTCACTAATCCCTAATATGCAAACTATAAAATTTTTATTTATATATTTGTAAAATTATTCAAATTTATAATGATTTTATATATAGTCTCTATATAATGTTGGCAATTTTTAAGGTAAAATAATTTTATATTCTAAAATTTGGGCGAATTGTCTTTTATAAAATTGGAAACTGCCGAACCTTTTTTGTGGAAAAATCATGGAAAATTAGCCCACTGGGCGAACATTATCCCCTAAAATTTTCCATGGTAGGGACCCAGGGAATGTACCACCACCTTCGAGATTCTTTCCACTACCATCTCATAGCTTGGTATTACTGACAAAGCTAGAGGAGTTGTCGCATATCAGTGGTGGGACCAGGGAGACTATTGCTGAAAACATGCAGATGTCATTGGCCAGTGCACATGTTGTATTGGATGGATAGATTAGGAGACCACCACCAATTCATCATGGTCTTATAGTGCCCTTATATGATGATGCATTTCTCGTGAGTTTACCCTTTGACCAAGATTTGACATATGCATGTTTGTATCGTGATGTCATTCATGAGACTTGGAGGGTGCATGACCAGCATGACACAGACCAAGTACATATTTATATGAAACTTTTGAATTTTATTGTCAAATTATGTATAATTATTTATATTAATTTCTAGTTCGTATTAGATTTCATTTATATTAATAAGTTCATTATAACATGTAGACACAACCTAGCTACATGGATGAGCTTATGAGGTCATCTGAGGGGGCAATTGATTAGCTAATCCATCTTTGACCAGAGCATATTTCCATGGATTCTCCTCCACCTCCACCTCATATGTTCACTAATGTGGAGGAGAGTTACTATGTACAACCACATGGACTAGAAGTTGAGGTAAACTTTTTTATTCCTAATATTTCAACATTTTATTTTTTTAAGTTACAGATACATGCTAATTAATTTGTAGACTAATTATAATTTGTCCTTGCCATTGTGTACATAGGCCCATATGCAGAGTGCCATTGATGCCACTGTTATGTGGAGACATGAGTGGGATGTTAGGTTTAGAGGCATTGATGATGCAGGTCCATTAATGTAGTTCCCAATCATTGAGCCATAGGCAGGGGAGCACCAAACCCAAATTCATCAGACCCGTGTCTTATCTAACTTACATTTGGACTTGATTGAGGTTATTAGATTCATGTATATGTAATTATAAATGTGGTTCAAAATCATTTGATTCTATATTGTTTACTTTGCATAAGTAATGATCCAATTAGTTTGAATTTGAATGTGTTATATTGCATTACCAGTTTGTGGAAAATTACTTTGTGCAGCGCAACCCACATAGGATTTATGATGTTACTTAGAGTGGATAATTTCTATGTTTCCATGCTCATTTCAAAGGTCACATTCACATGTGATAGCAATTTTGTATATTTTCATACATGGACAATTTATGGATGTACATGGACATTATTTTAGTTTATGGATGCTTATTATTTCAGTTTATGGATGTTCATGTGATATTTTAA